>ML776714.1:1434454-1452264 GCA_009831015.1 Picea engelmannii | reverse complement strand
TACTTGCTCTGTGTTGGTCCCTCTGTGCATTGCCTTGCTCTCTGCCTCTCTAGGGCCCTCTGCTTCTGCCTTGCTCTGATTCCTTTATCGCCTTCCCATTCCATTGGCTCCTATGGATCGTGGGGGATCCCATCGTCGCTCTCGAGGTGATCGTCATAGAGCTTCAAGCTCCAGGGATATCTTTGTGGTGGAGAATCCAACTACTGACTACCATGCACACACCCCTCCATAAGTTCAAGCTAAAATTGACCTTGTTGAAGTAAACATATAGGTTCTCAGACATTTCATTTCCAATGAGCAGGTAATAGAGAACATTTGGTCTTGGGTACCTGATCCTAACTCCATGCGGGCACGTGAAACCCAATACTTCAAAACCATTGATCTCTATTGGCATTTAAAAATGTTAATGAGTAAGGTTTGGGTGGAAAGGCATGAAGCCCATCAGGAAATCCTCCTCTAGTTGGACAATGTGTAGCTCCAGGTAAAGCTCGTGGATCACAAGTTCAATCTACTAGCAAAAAAGGTAGCTAGCTGGTTTGGACTTCATCAATTTGAATTATCCATAGCCCCAAGTTCCTGTAGCGGAGGACCATCCTCCTCTAGTTTAATTTTCTCATGGTTCTTCGTCTAGATTCTCTTTTTTCTAGTTCTAGAGACCTGGGTGCTCTTACCCCACCTCCCTTCATAAAACAATATGATAGGCAGGATTGTATCAGAGTTTTCTCTACTACTCATAATGTTTGTCATTTTATGATCTATGATTTTGAAATACGCTGGTTTTTAAAGGTTGTTAAACTTGACAAATTGACATACTATTGTTGATCTGGTTTTCCAAGTCGCAGACCAACATCACAATCCTTGTATATTTCTTTTTAAGCTAATACAAATTATGTGGATAGTTAACCAAAAAAATTACAAAGAGCATAATATAATATCTTACCTTGCATTTCAATGGAGAAAGCAATGATCGATCCCTTTTGCTGAGTAACCCATGTGGTTTAGGAGGGTCATTTTCCCACATAAACAAAACGAGAGATGAAAGTTTTGATACATAGAGGATAAATCATAAAGTCTCCCACCTTAGAAATGGTGAACAAAGAGTCAATAACCCAAGAGAAGATAGACATCAACTCAAGAGAAAACAATAAAAATTCGATCAAACCCACCAAGAACATCATGTGGACAAGACATGTTGATGCTAAGGGACACGGGTGGTTGGATTCCACCATTCTAGGAGGACATTGGAAGGACCTAAGAAGTGAAGAAAAAGGGACTATGAAGAAAAAATAAGAAATTGTGAGGAAGGAGATCATTGATAAGTCGAAGGATGCAGCCAAAGAAAGCAATGGATTATGAGGATCCAAACAAATAGGAGGTAGAAAAAGGGGTAAAGACAAAGCAATCCAAGAGGAAAGAGGAGGAAGAGAGTGAGGGAGTAAAGACATGAGGAAAAGAAGACTCAAGTAAAGGAAATGGAGAAAGAGGATGTTGAGAAAGGTAGAGGAATACAAAAGTGACCCGAGCACGATGCAAACAAGAAAACAATGTAGAAGAGAAAAAAACAAAGATAAAGGAGACAACAATAAAGAGTTAGAGGGAAAAAATGTAAATCGAAGGGTAGAGGACAAGCCAACAAAAGAGGTATGAAAAAAGGATATAACAAAAGACAGTAAGGAAACAAAGACAAGAGATGGGGAGACAAGGAAGTAGAGATGGCACTGAATTGAAAGAGGACAAAACAAGCAAGGACCATTGAACTCTAAATGAAGAAATGAAGGCAAAGAAGAAAATAAAGAAGACTGTAAAAGATGGATCATGAAAGACAAGGCAAGGTTGAAGACCAAGCAATTAAACACTTTTCCAAGACAAAGTGGAACATTAAATGTGGTAGACTAGTTAGGGGGGTTATTGTGTGTTCAAAAGTCAAATAAGTGTTGTATGGGCTTTTAGCCTAAAGATCAATTTTGACTATCTTATGTAATCAAACATTATTGTAAAACTCACTCATTAATGAGCTTAAGCCTAAAGTAAGTTAAGTAATTAAGTTGTGAGCTCATTATATTTTAGAAATGCAAGGGGCATTTTTATAGGTAGTTGCATTTAATTATCTATCTTATGTAATCAAACATTATTGTAAAGTCTACCCGTTAATGTGATCAAGGCTAAAGTAAGTTACGCAATTCAGGTTTAAGCTAATTGTATTTAAAAAGATGCTAATTGTATTTTAAAAAAATGCAAGGGACAATTTTAGAGTTGGTTGCACTTAGGTTGTATTTAGTACATAGTTGGGACATGGGACAAGGACATCCCATTGCATTGCGATTTTGGAGAATGAAAACATAATGTTTAGAGTGGGTTTTCCCTAATACTCAAGTTTCCCACTATATTTCGTGCATTTTTGTTTTCATTGTGTATAGTTATTGTTATCTTATGGTTGGACATAATCATAATAGACATGATTATGCATTGCGACAAGTTAAATGCATTCTATCGTTGAATATGAATGAGACGAGTAATGTTTGTGTGTAATGCTTATAAATCAAAACAGAAAAAAAAAATTCAACCCTTCATATAAAAAATATGAAAGTAAAATATACCAAGCATTAATATATATACACACGCACACGTACACGCATACACACACTAGTGTAGATCCATCTAAGCTCTAGGTCTTTTAAGCACCAAGAGATTGATGTAGTCTAAACGTTCTACATTTTTTACCATTTTCGATCAATGTTCCCTGAAATTCGATAAAAAAATTGTTGGAAATGCATATTTCAATTGTTAAATCTGCATAATTCGAGTGCTCCAAGGGCTTTTCAGGGCAATGAATCCATTTATACATTCAAAAATGCAATTTAAACAACGAAAAACTGCAATTTCACCAACAATTGTATCACCATATTCCGGTGATGGTAGCCGAAAATGATAAAAAAAAACGTACATTTAGACTGCACCCTGAGAGATTTGATTTTTTGATTTTTTATTTATCTCTCGATGCTTAATAGATTTGGTGTCAAGACAGATCTATGCTAGTTTTTATTATGTTATGGGTTTCTTCTTCCTATATGTATTGCGATGATAATTATGGACAAGGATACACACACAAACATAAGATCCATCTAAGCTATGGAACTTCTAAGCACCGAGTGAATTTCATTTCATTTTTTTTAATCCCTCTCCATGCTTAATAGATCCGAAGGTAAGACATATCTATGCTAGCTTTAATTAAGTTATGATTGTCTTCTTCATATATGTATTGTGATGATAATTATGGACAAGTTTAATGTTTTTCTATAATGTTTTGTTGTTATTTTCATGAAATGTATTGTCTAAGGTACAAATCTAAAGTTGGACACTTTGTAATGAACAAGTCACAAAGGCTTGAAGCCTCTTCTCAAACTAGCTCATTTCCTATCCTAGTGTTTGAAAGTTGGTATCCACTCAATGAGACCAAAGCACCAGGGCATGTGATTCCTTTGCCTTTCACTGTTTAGACCCAATGAGTTCTCCCACTAGAACCCTAGGGGACTAGAGGTCAAAAGAATAAATAGATGCTCATAGAGACAAAGGCTCCAAGCTTAATAAATAGATGCTCGTAGAGACAAAGGCTCCAATCTTAGTTGATATGGCCTAGTGTGGTGTGGAGCTATAATAGCATAGGGTACAATCAGCAATAGTGGTCCACATGTGAGATCATGGGACCCAAAGAGACTTCACGCCTATGTATTGGAAGGCCTAAGGAGTGGAGAAAGAGGGAGCCTCACTGTCGTCCATCTAATTACCTCTGATGCCCTATCATCCCAACCCACAACTTCATATTTTTCCACATAGGGAAACTAGGGTGGACTCCTTGCCATCAATTGCATTAGAAATTCATGTTCTTTTTGTGAATTCAACCAACACTATGTCACCTTGTAGTTGATTTCATGGCACTTCAAGCCACTTTCAAGTAATGAGACTTGTCAACTTCTTAACCATGCCAACATTGGCCCGCTGGCAACATTCATAGAGTTGCCTACTCCTCAATGTATACTGAATGACCTGCCTAGTTGTCATAAGCCATTCAAATTAGTAAACGTGTTTGTTAATAGTGAAGCTTGGAGTTGGGAAGAGCAAAAGGCCCTTGTCTTGCACATCACAGAGAGAAAAAGGTCAAACCCAATAGATTGTTGTTACAAACAACATAAAGCTCGTGGACTAGAAATCCATGTTGTATACACAACCCAGTGATGGTGTTTTTAAATTAAACCACAATGGATCCATCTTAATCGTAGATCTATTAACTTTCTAGATGCTTAAAATATTAAATTAAAATTAAATTAAGATGAATCTATAATGAATTATTTTATTTAATATTTTTATTTGTTTTCATCATCATCCAAGTCATCCAAGGCTACTTTGTGTAGTGCACCCTCCTCTAGATACAATTAAAACAATATCTTATAGAGGAGGAAAACCAACCAAAGCTTTACTATATCTCCCCACAAGTTTGTTAAGTATAACATAGAGAGATCTAGAACAAAAAATGTAGACTCATTTTCTGCATAGTAAAGACAGTTAGGTGGTGCCCTACAACTGCCCACTACGTATCTACACTATTATCCTCCAATCCACCTATCTTTCCTCCTAACTTCTAAGCTCTTGTACTTCTGCTCTTACTAGAGATGGATGACAAACCTCATAAACATTTTCGGTGCCCTCAGAATTCCCATTGAGGGAGGTTGACATTCCTCTGAAGTTGTGGGTGACTTCCCTTTTGTAAGACGGGTAGAGCTTCTCATGGACTGTTGATAAGCATTCTACCTGGGTCTCTCCTTACCTCCATGCATAGCCTTTGTCATCAAGGCTTTCGGAGGACAGTGCTCACTGTCCAAATCCAAGACAATATGATCAACCCAACTTCAACCTCAAATTGCGTCGGTTTCATATGCATTACATATGGAGTTATCCACTTCAGCTGTGAGCATACCTTTCGCCAACTCCATTGACCATAAGAAGTGAGCATCAATCAGCTTGATGTCATGATAGGAGAATATCACAGGGTACTGGAGTGTCTCATCATGGTGGGCAATCTAATCTCACCTGGAGGAGAAATACAGTCCCGATATTGATCTATTCCTTCCACTTATCTCCTCGTAATGCTTGATTTGACTCATCTGTCTTTGCAATTATACGGACTGTGTTATATTGGCATACCTCTTGGTTGGGACTTCTTTATTGCTGATACTGTTTTCACTATTCATACATACATCATAGATAATCTGGATTGACTAGACTGTTTTCTAATCATTTGGGGTCACTATCATTTCTTTCTTTCTGTTCATATATTTTAGAACCTTAATAATCATCCATAAATAAAGCTGACAAGAAAAACATTCAACGGTGAGCTAGCTCGTCGGGCATGGTAGATTGTCAAAATTGGTCATAAACAAGCATGTAGAAAGTTCCTCTACCCACCGCTTCCTGTATACAGAAAAGTTTATTGCCACCCGAAAACAAACTTTCCATAATTTTTCAGATACCCAACTCCAAAACATTTTGAGTTTCCAACACACGAACCACGAACAGACATGTCCTACCTTTCATGGTTTGGACTTGTGTCATGAGATATGGAGAGCGAAACTTTGTTCCTCTAGATCTAACAGAAATTCAAACTTAATGCTCAAGTAGCACTGTAACAAAGACCACAAAAAGAGTGGAATAAAAATATAAGTTCATTTGATGACATTTTTAACTGCAGCAGCTATAATGCAACTGCACTCATCATATTTTTACAGGAACTCATGCTAGATAACCATTACATCACTACTGACAAATTTGATTGAATCAATTCCAAAGAAATTTGCCATGAGTGGGGTTTTGCATTCCTACTGGAACTCTTTAATTCTACTACAATTATGTGCCTGCTCGACCAGTGTACTCAGCTTTGACTATAATAGTCAAATTCGTACTTTTATATACTGATGGTCTATTTCATGCGCAATCATAGCGTAATGAATTCGCAGCAGCAGAGTAAACCCTGCACAGTTAAATAATAAAATACTAATTTACAAGACCAACTGCAAGGCTAAGCAAATGAAGGCAAACACACTTTTTGCAAGTCTGCCCCTATTTTACCTCCAGCATGCCATCAACCTGGATCTTGCAGTCACCTCGGTACAATGGATTTTCTGTGAGTCCATCACAAGACTAGATTAAATACGAGCTTGATACTGGTTTTCTAACTAGGTGAAAAGTAAAGGTGTCCGTGACATATGTTAAGCATTCTGTCTTTCAACAATGGTACAAGAACCCAAGCATTGACGATAGAAGTTCTGATCTGCTCCCAAAAATTCCAACAATGGGTGAATAGTCAACTCCTTGACCTGAACAAATAGCGCAATACAAAAGGCAGATAAGTTTGCAGCTTTTGCAGGGTGATCAACTTACAAATAAGGATGAAGAGAGCAGAAAATGGCACTGACTTTGGACGAAGAAAATGATTCAGCTATGGGTAAAAAGATAAGAATTAGAACTCTGATATCAGCATGGATACCTTGAAAATAAGAGAATTCAATGATTTATAAAGAATTTTGAGGAAAACAAGCAAAAATCTATGTTTCAGTCCAAAATGAGGTAAAATCCAGGTTAGAGATTGTTCCAGCATCTTGTTTTTGAGATGATGAGGAAAAAAATGGAAAAAATAAGTCATTAAAAAATGGGCCTACATTTTGTTACTATGATTTTCATAAGTGTTTCCTATGATGGGATTCAATAAAATCATTAACATATATCTGAAAAAAAATGCTATGCTAATACAATTTAAGCCATTAGGGGATTGGTCATTACTGTATTATGATTAAATATCTGTTTATTGGAGCAAATGTTTATACTCGTTTAATAAGACTTCAAAAATAAAATCTCCAGGATAAATAACTATAATGCTTAAGAGCTAGCTAAGGCACCAAGAATGTATTGTGATATATTAGAAACGTCCTGCTGTGATACCCGATCCAACAATTATAAGCTATGTTCTTTATGATAGATTAATGCATGGAAATTTGCTATGAGCCCGTATCGGAATTCTTGGATAACAGGGTATCATTGATGAAGAAGACATTGTATTGTTTGCTTACAGAAGCAACAACTCACCTGTTAGGATTGAGATAAAGAAAACACCCAATTACTGGTTAGTGGATTTAGGGGTACAACTGGCTATATGAGATGCAGACATACCATGCCACAATCAATCCTAGAACTCTGCTTGGCCACCATCTCCCTCGCCCACAATATCTGACCAAGCTGGCTATAAGTGGGTTTTGGATGATACCATGTCCACAATCATTTGCCCACATTCTCAGGGAGCTATAACTTCCTGCAACATCACTCTAACTATCATGGCACTGCTTTAGGACAATGATATATGAATTTATCTTATCTATGTACATACCAAAAAGAATGGTTTTTGGATCTAAGGAAGAGAACCAAAGTTTGATCAGCTTGGCAAGCACAGTCTTTGGTAGCAGTGAGAACCAAACTTCACTATCAGGACCACATCAAAAGTTCAACGAAAATCAAGAGCAGTCTGGAAACCACTAATGTAAATCATAACTGTTGCTACTGCTGCAGTTAATATGTTCTTGAGGATGGCATCACTAACCAAGCAAGAAGGCCTCTACAAACAAAGCCTATGCCAATGATAACTCTTGAATCTGAAGTGTCTAGACTCTAGAAGACCTTTACCTGAATCTGAACTTCAGATGCGACCCTCTAAGAGTCAAGATGTGAATTTGGTAGGAGCCTCATATGAAGCTCAATCCACAAGAATCTAGGTCATTCCTTTCAGAAAGCCTGAATATCCATAAATTTTCCCCATAAATTTTAGAACTTAAGAGCCTGAACATCATTGTTTCATTCAATCTCGTATCTACCATACAACCTAAAAATCTGCTTGTTCATCTCCCTCATTCACACCTCCATCCATAAAATTTCTTTTTATTTTGAGATATAGTTTCCAGGTGACCATTGACCATTTTTATTTCTCATTTAGTGCTCAGTCATGTCAGTTCTTTTCTGATATAAGATTATGGTACAAACTGTTTCCATTGTTTCTCTTTTTTATCACTCTTTCCAGCAATTAATTTATTCTCATCCTAAAAATTAAGTGCCTTTTATCAAGACGAGTGCTCTCTAGTTCATTCCTTTCAGAAAGCCTGAATGTCCATGAAAGTTTCCCCACAAATTTTAGAACTTAAGAGCCTTAACATCATTGTTTCATTCAATCTCGTATCTACCATACAACCTAAAAATCTGCTTGATCATCTCCCTCATTCACACCTCCATCCATAAAATTTCTTTTTATTTTGAGATATAGTTTCCAGGTGACCATTGACCATTTTTATTTCTCATTTAGTTCTCAGTCATGTCAGTTCTTTTCTGATATAAGATTATGGTACAAACTGTTTCCATTGTTTCTCTTTTTTATCACTCTTTCCAGCAATTAATTTATTCTCATCCTAAAAATTAAGTGCCTTTTATCAAGACGAGTGCTCTCTAGTTCATTCCTTTCAGAAAGCCTGAATGTCCATGAAAGTTTCCCCACAAATTTTAGAACTTAAGAGCCTTAACATCATTGTTTCATTCAATCTCGTATCTACCATACAACCTAAAAATCTGCTTGATCATCTCCCTCATTCACACCTCCATCCATAAAATTTCTTTTTATTTTGAGATATAGTTTCCAGGTGACCATTGACCATTTTTATTTCTCATTTAGTTCTCAGTCACGTCAGTTCTTTTCTGATATAAGATTATGGTACAAACTGTTTCCATTGTTTCTCTTTTTTATCACTCTTTTCAGCAATTAATTTATTCTCATCCTAAAAATTAAGTGCCTTTTATCAAGACGAGTGCTAGAGAAGGTGGTAGAAGCTCCTAGGCTAGTTTAAATGTTATGGCAAATTATATTTCACCCTTCACTTTCATTTTGTTCCCCCAAAAGAATCAATATTTTAATATTTCCTCACTATGATTATATACTTCAACAGTCTCTGTAGTCTATCCCGATTCCCAATCTCTCCATTTGTTGTTACCTTACCCTCATCCACTTAATGAGCCTCAAAAGCCCTAAAATAGCAATGGTCTAAATGGAATATCAGACCATAGACCGTGATTATATAGATTATAGAGGTGTTAACAAACAAACAACTAGACAAATTTAAAAATAAAATCCAACCCTGGGGTTCAGGCAGACTTCTATACGAGAGGTAAGCAACATGAGCAACCAGCAAAGTATTCAATATAAAACTACTCTAAAAGAGTTTGCTTTCCAAAGATTAGTAAGGTTCCATATTAGGTCACATTTGTAATATGTATTACCATAGGTACAGTGATTATTTTGAAGAACAGAAAAAAGAAAGGTATGAGAACCAACCAAAGTTGGAAAGATATCTCAAGAATACAACGATAGTTTTCGGACATGCAAGAAATTTTATATTGTCTTTAGCAGACCTCAAGGTGGACTGCTTTCTAAATTGATCTTGTTAATAACAAATACTGGGTCCAAATACTCCTAAACGTTAATGTTACCAGACACAACCTCGACATATGACATAAAAGAACTAAAATATAAAGGGCTGAATCAGACTCGTTCATGGCAAACATTACCAAGGAACTCAAAATTAGGTTTTTCATAAGTACATTACATATCTGACTAGCTTAACAGACATTGGGTTGCAATCAGATAGATCTTCAACTGCAGACTGAACTGGTATAACTTTAAGGCTACATTTTACAATCACTGGCAAGTAATCTTCAAGAATCCTGTTTGGCCAAATTAAATTCATAAAAGATAGGAAAGGTCTTCCCCTCTTAACATGCAACCTGCAAGAGCTACAGCTTCATCCATCGTTTTTCTCTTTCAGTACTACATACGTTTTATGCAGAACTATACAACAAACCTTACTAAATTCCAATTTCCAAATATTTTGTACCTTATGGCTTGGCAGTTCTATTTAACTTACTATTTTATGAAGTTCAGACCTGCTAATTAGGACCACTTGACACCCATTGCCATTTGTTCACAGCTCATTCTTCCAATTCTGTTCTTTTTATATTGAACAATAATCTGGTTATCTTTTCTTTCAGCATCTCTCAAAATTTGCATCACATCTGTTGAACTAAAATGCCCGTCTTCAAATTATTGGGCTTTCTAAGGATCTCCATCAGGAGGGAACCAGATTGTAACAAGCATTTTAGTTACAAAAGCTAACTCTGGATTCTTTCCTCGAGCATCCTTGATTCCTGAATTCTTTACTATATCACAGAGTAGGATGTGTTCACATCCAAGGATACCCTTCTTATGGAAATTCAATAAATAGCTAATAGCTATCCCAAGATACCATATATTAGATGAGGCAAATTGAAGGCTTGGAAACAGATGACATATGCCTGAAACTGTATCTAGAATAGCTAAAAGCTAACATTGATTGGGAAGTTTGGCACAAATGTCAAATATGTTTACCGGAGTTGCGTTCAACACTGAGAGGGGGGAATATGTTGCAATGAATACACGTGGAATCTATATTACAAGCTCCTCTTAAAGAATTGGCTGCCAATTATGAGATCATCCCCTGCTATTTGGGAATGGATCATAAGCACTCCATGCTGGCATCCAAATATGAATTTTAAACTCTGTTCCAGAGTGGATGAACTGGCCTTGGCCAAAAAACAACCCCTCTCCAACTGGAAATGAAAAGAAAAGTCTATTTACTTATGTTTACTAGTATGTCTGGAATAGCTATGATATTCCATGAAAGTTGTTGCGTTCCATAATAGACCTGCTCTAACAGACAAAAAACCAAAAATTATAATCTGGGCTTGAAGACGTAATACTGTTTGAGATGTTCTTAACTGGACTTGAAGCTTAATTTGAAGGAGCCTGTAGAAGAGAACTGACCACCACAGGGGATTCATCTCACCTTCCCACGAAATTAAAACCTTTTCCTCTAGTTATTTAAGTCCTTTTCTTCTGGATCCCAGAGTGCTATAGAATACTACATTCAGAATTGGGATTGTGCATAGTAATACTTCAGATAGCAAAGTACAATTAAATGGGCATTCAATTGAAAAGATGGCTAACGTGGATAATACTATGTTGGAATGAGGAGAAATGAAACCATGTTTGAACTTTGAAGGAACAAAAAGTCTGAAATGGTGTCAAATTTAAAAAATTAAGAGGACTGCTCTCAAAGTTCCTTTATTTTAAACAGCAGGAAATATTTTTGTGCAAAATTATATCTATTTGATGAAGCTTTATAGCAGTCAAATAAACAACAGACACTAGTCAGTGACCAAAAGCTCTAAATTGACATTTGGGACAATCCAATAATAGAAATACATTAAATGATCACCCTCAAAGATCCTTGGGCAGAAGACAACTCAAATAGCAATAGCACCACCTTCTTCACTGGTTTTAAATTTTTGAATTTACAGTCCTTATCTAATGGCAGGTAACTAGAAAGCAGGGGGTAGCAGCATCTGTTGTTCCAGTTTTCATGTCTCACGCTTACACTCTCTTCATGCACTTTTGGTTTAATAAAATCACTTGAATTTTCCAAGGATCTTCATAGAGTATGCATATAATGGTTGCACACCTAAATTCAGCAGGTAATACTCTGAAATTTTATGAAGCTCTTAAGAGATCTATGCTTATAAGGGTTCTACAAATCTAAATTCAGCGAGTAATGATTTTACCAAAGTGCTGCTATACAGACATGCTAGTTTCTAGAAGTAATGATTTTACCAAAGTGCTGCTATACAAACATGCTAGTTTCTAGAAACACTAGGAAATTTCCAAATGGAAATGAATGTTAATTCTTGCCATATTCCACCGATCAGAACCGTTTCCCTAAGTATTCAAGTGAGACTCTGAACTGTGCATGTTTGACTAAGCAGTTTCATCTTGAAATCTCCTGAACCAACTCCTCAAAATAACAAGAGGTGGTGTACTTTATTAGCTTCTTTTAGTGGATACAAGGGCACAAGGGGTATTATAGTTGAATTCTTGCTCTGTGAGATTACTGGATGGACTGGTTTAGTGCTATATGCATTGGATGCAAGTAACAGTCAGTGATGTGCATATGAACCAATGAATTTCCTATGTAAAAAATATCTGTCAGCATAGTAATAGATGTCTGATAAGCATTCCCAAACGTTTTAAATAAAAAAGGTTGGCAAAAGTTGGGATCTAGTATCATTACCAAAATCTTGCTTAGGCATAGGCCACAGTAGCTGAGATCCAGAAAACCTTTTTAAAACCTTTGCATAACTATTCTTGGGGTTAATCAATAGCTAGCTTATGTTGCACCCATGGAAGTCAATATCGAGTGATTACCGAAATAGTGTACGGATATGATCTTTCTGGATTGAGACCTCAAAATTTTCATTAAATTCTTGCATTTATACATCAACATGCCACCTGACTGTCCTTGATTCATGCCGATTTGCATCGTGCATGGATCTAGTAGACATGACACTATCTGGACTCTCCAGGATTTGAGACCTCAAGAATCGTTTTCCTGCAACTATGCATCAGCTGCAGGCATAGTTAAACTTGAACTCAATCTGCACAGTTCTCCACCAACCAAGCTATCTCGGAGACTTAGTGAAGGAGGGCAGAGTGGTTTGAGGGATCTAGGATGCTACCCGATTGAACTCTTTAGCACCCAAAATCATGAGTGGAGCAGTCTTCATATTGACGTAGGACGACATAGAAAGCAAGTCAATTTAACCTATGTGATTTTGTAACATGCTTGCAGCCCAAGAGATCTAGTTAAAGCATAAAACACATATCTGCTAGAGCTGATACCCAATTTTAGTTTCCAAAATCTTGAACCTATGTGTATTCTATTCATGCATCGCAGTGTTATTAAACTTGATTAGCGGTATTTTTCAGAGACATAGAAGCCTTTGGTTCGTAAACCCCCAAAACCTGCCAAGCCACAGTGAGAACGTGAGTACCTAAGCATTGACTTACATTTGAGCCAACTCGACAACCAAAATCAAATGGATTACAGAGAAGTTCAAGGGGTTATTGTGATTCAAACCTAAGAGACCCACTAAGGAATGTGAATGTAAAAGTAACGTTTTTATGGGATTGAGGAGAATTCAATATTTTCCTGCCACCTGAAGCTAAGAAAGCTACTGGACCTGAATTGAATTATACAGCATGGGTAATTTTTGGGGCATAAATATTGCAAATTGGTGTTCATAATTTTGTGCCTTTCCTCTTTGAAATTTCAATGCGTGTTCTCTGTTTTGCCTTTTAAACAACATTTGCTCACCTGTGTTGTAAGTAAATTCCGTATCCTTTTCTCACTTCCCAAGAAGAGAGCGAGGAGGGGGCGCGTGAGCAGCGGCGTCAGGGGGTAGTGGAGCAGTAGTGAGGGCGAGTGTCGTGGACGACGTATTCGTATTCGTATTCCTATCTGTGAGTTTTCGCTTACCGTTTTTCCCGGACAGAAGCCTGGCGATCTGCAGCTGCGTCTTAGCAATAATCTCCGTTCGCTTCAGCTCCATCTCGCCCCGCCGGACCTCCGTCTCCGCGCGGAGACGCTCGGAATCCTTGTATAGTCTCATCTTCGCCTGCTCCAGCTTCACAATGGAATCCGCGAAGGACCGGATGCTCTCTGCCACTTCGCTGCTGCCACCGCCGGCGCCGGCGCCGCCAGAGCTCTTGCGGCGCTTGCACGAGTAATTATTCGCCACGCCCTTCCCTGAGCCGTCGCAGGGCGCGTGGGCGATCTTGCTGCGGGGCGTGCTGGTGTCGGTGTCCAGCGCCGCGCTCTCCTTCCGATTGGGAAGCGTGTTGGATCCGTCGTCTGCCTGGTTGCTCTCCTGCGCCGCCGCCGCCGCCGCCGCCGCCACCGGGACTAATTCCACCTCCTCCTGCTTCTGCCCTTGCCCTTGTTCTTGTTCTTGTTCTTGTCGTTGCCCCTGCCCTTCCGCCTGCCTCTCGCGCTCTTCCACGGGAGGTGGAGGCGGAGGCGGAGGCGGAGGAGACTCCAGCAATGCCAAATCAGGGGGAGGATTTCCAATCGCGTTCGGGCTCGGATTCGGATTGGCGTCGCCCGCGGCAACCGCAGCGGTTCGACAACGGAGCAGGCCGTCCAAGCGGGTGTAAAGCGGCCAGGAAGAGGCGTTGGCGTTGCTATTGCTGCCATTTAAGGTGGCGGCCTCGGCTCTGTACCGTTTCTTCATGGACTCGATCTTGTTCTTGCACTGGGTTTGCGTCTTGACGGACTTGGTGCCATTGGACCGCGTGGAGACATGGCGGGCGACGTCCTCCCAGTCGTTTCCCTTGAGCTTTGCCCGGTTCCGCAGCAACCATTTCGACTCGTAGGCGTCCAGCAGCGTCGTCACCGCACCCTCGCTCCACTCGTCGCGCTTCACCCGCTCCGGCGTCTTCGACAACGTTAACACATCCCCGTTTGCATTGTTATTGTTATTATTATTACTGCTTCCCCCCGGTCTCTGGAGCGGCTTCTCCAAAGAATCAACCTTGCCCATCGTCGCCCAACTGCTGTCGCTGCCGCTTCCCTTCCCGTTTGCAGGCAGCGTTAAGATTTCCTTTCTGTACGCGTCTTCTCCCCCATGGGACCTGACCTGTACGCAGTCGGAACATAGACGGGCGCCTTTGCTGGCTTGTATGAGGAGAGGCGGGGAGGGGGAAGAGAAATTAAAAAAGCATAGCAGCGCGGTCGACGTCGCAGGAACAGGACGAGGACGAGGCACGGAGACAAGAAAAAGCGTGCGCTACAGTCGCCCGGATAGCAACGTCGACCGCGCATAGGAGAGTAACCAAGCCCTGCCAACCCGACCCGTCCCGTCCAGTTGACTGCACTGCGCGCCGTTCTCGGTCGGCGGGGCGATGTCCGCTCCTGATTGTAGCCGGTTTAATGACGATATTCATGCCTGACTATCGTATATCCGAGAAACCGCTGGCGGATGACCGGACCGTGGGCGACGAGCGTTCGCTGCGGGTCCCGGCGGCGCGAATTCGGTGGAGTGGCGGGGCCACGACCCCCACGGCTATCCGTGGCACCGGCGGGTGGTACGCGGTCTGCCTGTTCTTCTGCCTACAGTGACTGCGACCGTGCGCCACTTACCGTGCCTTCACCGCCACCTGTGGACTTCCAAACAAAGATTTTCTCTTTTCTTTTTTTGTGATGTAACTAGGCAGGCACATGACTCTCTTTTGGCCTCCCCCCATGTGATCTCTCTCTACTCTGTTGGAGATGATACCAAAACAATGCTTAGTGGAGTATGATGTAAATGGACGGGGAGCCAGTCACTGACCGACCCGCATGATTAGGACTGCCATTGCCCTTGCCATTTCCATTAACATTACTGTTCGTCAATGGCGTGCATGCACATGAAAAAGCTTAAGTGAGTGTGATACCTAGTGGAGCCCCCCCTCCTCTTTCATTTGTCATGTCAACTTAGAGTGTCTCAAAAGCCTAGCTAACCATGATCCCTATTATTATTCCTTCTTACCACATAAATCCAACCATCTAGCTGGGAACCCTGGGCTCTTACTCATGGTTAAGGTGAAAGGGTGGGGTCTTACTCATGGTTAAGCTAAGCTAAGTGGTGAAAGTGTCTTACTCTGGTTAAGCTAAGCTGAGTGGTGAAAGGGTGGGGATAAGGTGGCAGTCATTAAGGGTCTTGTCAAGAATGCTCATATTCCAAGTTTCACTAGGCCACTCCATTGGTGTATTGTCCACTATCAAAAGTGAGGTAGCACATGCGGTCTATTCAGGATAGAAGGGGGTCTTATCACCAAGGAGGACCCGTGACTTGGCATGTAGTTCTCCTTGCAAGGAACATGTTTATCATAATCCTTGTATCATATTCCTAAGCAATAACGCGTTAACAAGTGGGTTCAAATTCTATGAGCTGGTGGTCCCATGTTAAGTAAGAAAACAGTGGCACTTTTGTGGAAGGCGCATACTCTGAGGTGATTGAGCGTGCTAAGTCCAAATAAGGACAAAATATCTTTAAGAAATACTATACTAATTTCATATCATCAAGAGAATCCCCGTACTCTCAATTATTAATTATGTCCTGGGGTAATGAATTTTACATATAAATACAACACCTCTCACATTCTTGCCTTACAAGATGCTCTCGTGTTAAGGAAGCTTATGCAATCACACTGTATTCTACCGAATCAAACACAGGTTGGAATAAATGTGAAAATCCGCATTCTACCCTTCCCCTGAAATACTGTCCCAACAACAACGCATTAATGTTTTATGGGGAGTCATGGGTTCATTTCATTGGTTGATGTCATTGTTATGAGGAAGTTGCCAGCGATATGTAATATGTAAATCTTTGATTCAATTCCTACAGACTTTGGAGCATTAAGGGTTAAAAGTGTCAAATTTACACTAAATATCATCTTTTAAATGAGCATAACCGTTTGAAGTTTATCGAGGATTCATTTTCTAGGAAAATAATCAGTAAATTAATTAGTGGATAAATTTAACCTTTTTTCTATTGAAATTCTTCTCCAACTTCGCAAGAAAGTTATAGTTCCACTTTATTGAGGGGAACTTTGTCTTTAGAGATTTTGGTCAGTTTTCAAATTGTCAAAATTTTGAAAAAATGAGTAAATCAAGGTAGAATTTTGCCTCGTCAAGAAAATAAACTCAAAAGCTTGAGTTTGTTCACTTATTAGCTCTCTCCAAAAAAAAAATGATAACCAAAATCTATAAATATATTGAACTAGTTTTCAATGAGAATCTAAGATGGAAAACGTCGTGAGAAAAAAAATACAAAGAATATGGAAAACATTATTCCCACTGCAAAATAGATGTAGGTCAACAAAAATTTGACATTGTCAAATGTTGCTCTCCCTTTTTATAAACTCGTAACCTCAATACTCTTTTATATATGTGAAATATGGGGATCGAGTATATTTAGAAATAAATGGGATCAATCAAGTGTAAAAATGTCTAATAATATGTTGTTTAGGAGTAAAAGCACACCACCCAATATTAGATACTCCTAGCTAAAACATGATGATACCCAATATAGTTCGACGAACTGAAAACATCGATTATATACAAATAGAAAAATGGTCATCATGGACAACAATGGAATTATGGTTAAAATATACCAAAATGAGTTTAAAAAAAAGAAGCCATGAATATGATAATGAAAAAAATGGTATATAGAAGAAGAAAGATGTCCACTGAATGAAAAGGTGTTGAAAAGTAATGTACAAGAATGCTCCAAGAAAGGAAAAATATAGAAAACACACTAAAAGAAAACAACAATACTACATAAACAATTTAAAAAGATAAGACAAGATTAAAGTGCGAAATTGTTTGATGTTTAATATCTCATGGCATGAAAAATGGACAATAGCACAACTAAAACCCAATTCATATAGGTTGAGATGTGAAATAGGGAGATGGAAACAATCAAAGAAGTCATGGGAGGTAAGGCTATGTTGAGTATGTGGAAATGGGGTTGTAAACACTAAGCAACACTTTCTCCTACAATGCACAACATACTCATAAAAGAGAGAGGTCCATTTTTACATATCAAGCACTATAAAAGAGGGGTCCATTTTTGCATATCAAACACTATAAATTAGTATTTCAAAAGAATTTTGTAAAGATACAACAAAATTGGCGATATCATTGAAAATGATATACACATAATGTCAATTGTGAAAAATAAAGTCAATAGGTACTAACTAGTCGAGTTGTTGATAAGATGAAAAAAACTAAATCCAAAAATTAATAATTTGAGTTACA
>ML776714.1:1378637-1416792 GCA_009831015.1 Picea engelmannii | reverse complement strand
AGAAGTGTTCAAGATTTAGAGTGTGATCTAAAAGGAAACATAGATGCTAGTGAATGTGGTAGAAGATTACATTGCAACAAAGACTTAGGCATGACATCCTGAAGGATTTGGGAGCTCAGGTGGATTGGTTAAAGGCTAGTAAAGAATCCGTCATAGCTACACTATGAGTTCCATATACCACTTAGAGCAAGGAGTTTGAACACTTCAAGTCCATGATTAATTGTGCACTCAACACTTATAACGATGGACTTCAAGGAAGCTTTGAGGGTTAGCTCAAGTTGTTATGAGCCATACATGATATCTCTCCCCTGAAGTTGAGGAGGTCGCGAGTTTGACTCTCTCTATCCCCTCAAGGTTAGGCTCTGTAATCAGGGCTTACAATTTACCCCGTTTACCATCCACGTATCATGGGGAAGTACTCATAGGTTTTTTCGCAAGGTATTTTGCTTGAAAAAAAATGATGAAATTTGAGGTATATGGAAAATGATTAGAGCAATGAACAAGGACAATGCCTCACTAACAAACTTGGCCTCTTCCTTCCAAAACAAACAACAATAGATGGATGCTCATATATAATAGTTGCGATCATAGATAAATGCATGCTCAAACAACAACCTTAGTGTAATACAACACATGAGGTTACTTTTTGCACATAACACCTTAAGAAATTAGTTATAGTGGATAAATGAATGGATCTTCCAAGAAAATGGGTTGTGAAATGCATCAAGAATAGTAGGCAACAACTCTACATATTTTCCTTTCTAATATCCAATAGATAGATGATAACAAAATTGGATTTGTCTTGTGTTAAATAGGCTTCATTAGATCTAATAATGAGTTGACTTAATCCAAAACCTCTCTAACCTAACTTCAGTTGCTTAAATACTTCAACAATATGCATTCAATATCCTGAACCTTGAATAGAATCCAATGTATGGCTCTATTGTAATGTTTTTTAGTGTATGTAGGGACAATAATATTAACATCTTCTCAGCTCTCAATAGTTCAGTGCATGTGTGAAATCGACAAAGAAAATTTCATTTAATAAAGTTTTTTATAGTGATTTAGATGCTCTATGCTATCACAAAACTTGTAAATATACAGACCTTCCAGTCCAACCTTGCATAATTCATCACGTGTGGTAGCTTGTTCAATAGCTAAAAAAAACAAAGCCCCCCTTCTAGCTTCTAGTTCAATTTGAATTTGCAGTACTAGTTGTTGCTTAGTTTAGTTGAGCTTCGCTTTTTCAACAGCATGTGACGGATTCCATTTGCTCTGGTTTAGTTCAAATCACTTATTCAACTCTATATCTTCTAGATTTAGCCAACAATGAGCTATCATAATCCAAAACCTCTCTAACCTCTCTAACGAAGGTTGCATGACATTTTGGCGTTGGGAAGACAATTGCCAACTTACAGAGGTATGTGTATTGTCCTAGAATGAAAGAAGATGTAGCAAAATACATTAGAGGATGTATACTTTGTGGGAAGTGCCCATGACCCAAAAGAAAAAGGGAGCAGTTGACAGATTTGAAAGCCATCAGAAAAGAGAGAACAATGAATCACATAGTGGGGAAGCTCACAACACAAGCATGCAAATTGATGATCAAGGACTCGATGTTCTAGAAGAAATGATGATCACCGATAGATCTCAACGACGAAAGAGAGCCACGGAAGGTGACTCGGGCCATGAGAAGGAGTTAAAGATCTCCACATAGAGGTCAAATGAGCAAAACAAAACCTTGAAAACCACAAAATATCTTCTTGGAAAGGAGGAATAAGCATAATGAGACTTAGTCCATTGATTCACTACTGTTGATTTGATAAGATCACTTGAAGAATAAAGCAAAGACCATACACAAATCAATGAAGGGGAGCCATGAAACTTGTCGAAAAAACTAGTAAATCAAGAATATGAGTGAAGATATATATTTTTTTTAATAAACAATTTATAAATAAAATACTCTACCCTTTTTCGAATCACGAAAGGGAAAAGAGTAGATCTAAGGTAAATAGAAACATTTCCATATGAAGCGAAAGGAATTCCTATGTGGAAATGATGTTATGGACACAATAGAACAATTCAATAAGCCCATAATTGTTTGTAAATTGTAGAAGCAAAACTTCTCTTAGTTCATGCAAATGGTGACTCAAACTTCAATCTACACAAAAATCCTTTCGTAGTTGTCATAGGCTATCAAGTTCTCGATCAAAAGGAGTGAAGTTCATAAACTCTTTGAGACCATGTTGGAGAAACATGTATAATAACACAAGGTTGAACACCTTGAAAACATTCACTCATAGAAAAATCAAGGAATGATATTAGATTCATGTGGTTAAAAAACCCTCAAACTGGAAAAAATGGTGCAAAGTAAATGCAATTTATTAATGAAAATAATAATTTATAAGAGAACATCTCTTAGATTAATCATCCATAAAGTATCTTCCATAGTCCTTAGATAAGTGACCAACCATGAATTAAGTTTCATTATATTCGAGGAGATGCTCAACAATTGGAACATATATATATATACGACATGATTACCACTATTACCACGATGATTAAAACACACAAGACTTAAAAGCACATTAATCCAAATTAATTAAACTAATTTTACATGTTGAAATATCCTAACAATAAAGAATTAATATACACTCTATATTTACATCTAATAATGCATTGAATTTAAATATTAGAAACATTAGAGTGCGTGTAACCTAATCGAACTCCTAGTCGAACTTCTTTATGGGTGCCACTACCTAAGTCTAGGGTAGTGAATTTTAGTTGACAGATGGTATAAATGCTCGCTCGGCATGCAATATTACACGCACATTCATTTTATATTATTATATTCCCATTACTGCTCATACACATTGATCCTCTCAATCATTTATTGCCTTATCATAACATAGCTTAGTGTCATGTTCAAGGGTATTGATGGTACAAATGTTGGATCGACATGCAATCTTACGGTTGGTTTTGTCACTTAGCTGCTCTGTTTCTGTAACTCTCCCAAGTGTTCCCTCTGTAGTCTGCTCAGTGTTCCAATCCTCGGACAGGTCTTTTACGTACATTCCTGAACTGGTATTTTTGATAATAAAGTCATCTTTTTGCTTTTCTTTCTGTGTATTACTGCATGGACTTTCCAGACTTTCAGGAATGCTCATCTGTAAGGAAACAAATGTTTGCCGAGAGTGGTTTTGAGGTTACTGAGCTTGCCGAGAGTGTTTTTGAGGTTACTGAGCTGAGCTTTGTAGCAATGGCTGAATGCCAGAGCTTGTCTTGAGCTGTAGATGCATGCTTGCTCTGAGCAGTTAGATATCCTTGCTGTAATTCAAGCTCGTTGCATATTTTCTATCTATTCCGTCGAACATGGCATAATCTTCTGCGAGGACCATGCCTTCTCAGTATAATTGTAGGTTACCACTATCCTCTGTCCAGGCTGCATAACTGAGTGGTGCACCATCACCATTTTGTATTCATCTCCTTCCTGCACAATGCCTATTCCCGCTATCAAATAACATTCTTCCAATGTCATGGATGGAAGGGCGGAGAAAGTAGCTGTGACAGGATTGCAGACAAAAATGGAGTCGCCGAGACTGCCTCGAATAAAAAACAGGCCTGTGGATGACCCCAGGTAACGAAAGGGAGCAGAAACTAGACCTGCATCTTGTTTTTCCTATATAAAGGGAAGAGATAGACGAGCGGTCTTCCAAGATCCTGAGAAGGAGGAGTATGCCCAACAATCCAGACTGTACTCCACATCACCAAGAGCGTGCAAATTTTTGTTGCTATTGATTTTCTACCAAAAGCTTGCATGTGAAGGCTTATTGGGGTGGAAATGGAGGTATTGTCCTATCCCCTAAGCTTCTTCCAGTCCTCTCAAAGGGAAGAGAAAGTGAAGACGAGCTTGAAGCCTGAAAACCTAGTAAGAGCATTCATCTTTTATCCTCCACCTTTGAAGACAAATTCATGCCCGAGAGCTCTTCTGCCGGCATGCTTTTTCTCAATCTAAATTATCTAAGGAACTCGACGATTTAATTGACGCGTTTTTGAAAATTTGTGGGGGGGTTTCCTTTTTCCTTAAAAGTTTTGGGAGGACTCTTATCTAGTCGGTGCGACAAAGACTACTGGGAGCGACAGTTGGAAAAGTTGTCTACAACAATGCCAAACCAAGTAAGAAACCCATTACAAGTGAGTTACCAGGCTCTGGATCCTGAAGAGAAGGGGGTATTTTTGGACATAGGTTGTTTCTTAGTTGGGGAAGAAAAGGAATTAGCTATTAGAGTCTTGGAAGGATTACATGGCAAGAGAAGAAAAGGATTACCATCACCATTTTGTATTCATCTCCTTCCTACACGATGCCTATTCCGGCTATCAAATAACATTCTTCCAATGTCATGGATGGAAGGGCGGAGAAATTAGCTGTGACAGGATTGCAGACAAAAATGGAGTCGCTGAGACTGCCTCGAATAAAAAACAGGCCTGCGGCTGACCCCAGGTAACGAAAGGGAGCAGAAACCAGACCTGCACCTTGTTTTTCCTATATAAAGGGAAGAGATAGACGAACGGTCTTCCAAGTTCCTAAGAAGGAGGAGTATGCCCAACAATCCAAACTACACTCCACATCACCAAGAGCGTGCAAATTTTTGTTGCAATTGATTTTCTACCAAAATATTGCATGTGAAGGCTTATTGGGGTGGAAATGGAGGTATTGTCCTATCCCCTAAGCTTCTTCCAGTCCTCTCAAAGGGAAGAGAAAGTGAAGATGAGCCTGAAGCCTAAAAACCTAGTAAGAGCATTCATCTTTTATCCTCCACCTTTGAAGGCAAATTCATGCCCGAGAGCTCTTCTACCAGCATGCTTTTTCTCAATCTAAACCATCTGAGGAACTCGACGATTTAATTGAAGGGTTTTTGAAAATTTGTGGGGGGGTTGCTTTTGTCCTTAAAATTTTTGGGAGGACTCTTATCTAGTCGGTGCGACAAAGACTACTGGGAGCGACAGTTGGAAAAGTTGTCTACAACAATGCCAAACCAAGTAAGAAACCCATTACAAGTGAGTTACCAGGCTCTGGATCCTGAAGAGAAGGAGGTATTTTTGGACATAGGTTGTTTCTTAGTTGGGGAAGAAAAGGAATTAGCTATTAGAGTCTTGGAAGGATTACATGGCAACAATAGAATTGGGGACCATCTGGAAAGTCTCCGTAAAAAATGCCTTGTGAACTTTGATTATGATGTGCAGTTGGATGATGGAATTGAATGCAGAAAACGGAAATATCCGGTAAGAATTATGTCTTTTTAGTGTAGTAACACCAGTGCTCATTTATCTTTGTTGTGCTAAAGAAAATGCTCCCCCTGTGGATTCTTATCTTTGCAAAAACTGTTTTTTTCTTCCTTCAGAAGATTAGATACAATTATGTGTGCCTATCAATTACAATGCACAGTCAACTTAGGGAATTGGCAAGACATATTACCCGAGAAGAGTTTCGAGATTTTCCAACGCGTAACCCACTATGCCTTAGCTCCTCCAATGATATACAGGAAATGTTGTGATCGTAGCTATGCATATTTCGTCATGTTTTATTTGATATTTGATTGTTGAAAAAATAGTCCTTTTCACTTGCACTGAATGTGATTGTCAGGTTGGACCAACCTACCACATACGCGGAATTCGGTCTTGGAAAGATGAGATTCTATGGATATGGAACTATCGGGAAATTAGGATGGAAGGTGTGTGTCTTAGCCTTTAATCAGGTGTGAATTTCTCTTCTTCATTGCATTTAATTTTTCTCTGTCAAATGTTGTATCGTTTCTTTGTTCTCTTTGAAGCTAAAATTTATGAAAATTCTGTTTCATAACAGTCTGCGGGCCGTGGCCCTCAATTGGAATTCTAGTTGATCCTGAAAACCCGTTAAATTTAGACGCATTTTCTAGGTTTTGTGTGGAAGGCAAAAATATGTAGAATCACATTTCAGTTGGCTACAAACATCGTTGTGGCATTTATTGGCTATAAAACATAAATTGACAAATGATTAAACCCTTTCTGCCTGAAATTAGAAGTATTAAACCCTTATCAGGTGTTAGCTGCATAGGCTTGCCGCATTGCGTGTCTGTCCATTTGAACGTTTGGAAAGGCCATGGCTTCTTCAAAGTTTGCCCAACTGTTCGCCATTGATATTTGATTTTGGTTCTTATTTTTTTGACTAGCTTCATCTTTCATTTTATTTTTTTGACTAGCTTCATCTTTCRTTTTATCACGATGATGATTTTGGTTTTGAATTTTTTGGAATTAACTTCTTTTTTCATTTTATCACGATGATGATTTTGGTTTTGAATTTTTTGGAATTAGCTTCTTTTTTCATTTTATCACGATGATGATTTTGGTTTTGATTTTTTTGGAAACGAGGTTCATCTTTCATATTATCACAACGAGATTAACACGTCCAGATTTAGGATTACGAAAACCATTAGCACCATTAAAATTGGTTGCCTTCCGTTAAGCAGCCATGGGGTATCTATTAAATCGAAGTCACTCAGGACTTGCACTTGTCCCTAACTATTGTTGTGTGTTGGTACACATCCATCCACATGCATGAGAAAAAGAACTAGTATGCCACTTAGTAGGGCTTGAAACTGTTGGGGACTATATTAGCTACCTGTTTTCACTGACTTGGAAGTTTGCAAGCCATTGTTGACTTTGATTTTGATTTTGAGATGGTGATACTCAGGGCTCAACTATAACTCCATGATTATGACGTATCCACACTCTCACTGGCTTGGGAGGTTTATACTGGTAGCTTAGTGATTTTTGATCATGACAGTTTATTTGTTTAAATTTGGCTCATAGTGGTCTACTCCATTCTTCTTACATACCCACACTCTCACTGTGGCTTGGAAGTTCTGCACCTACAGCTGAGTGATTTTCGATTATTACAGTCTTAATTTTTTATTTGGCTCATAGTGGTCCAAATGATCCATGGCACTCTGCAAATCACTCTCCCCAAAAGGATCCAACAAAGCAAGCCAGTCTTGAACTCTGGCCAAAGAGATTTCCATTGGACAATCATATTTTTCTATTGATCATTCATATTTGCATTAAGAGATTGTGGATGTTCTTTGATTAATTAGTAATTGTGGAGTTGTTGTATTTAGTTTAAAAATGAAAATAAGCATACTAGTGTCTTTTCAGTGTGCGTCAGTTGCCAGTCATCAACACTACTTCCTAAGACGAGACCTATCCCTCTACTAACCTAAGATGATTACACTACCCTGTGGAGCTTCTTGTTGAATTCAGTTTGAACTCTGGCGATTGCCATTGATCAATCATATTTGCTAGAGACTCTGGATGTTCTTTAATTACCAAGCAATCGTGGAGTTGTTATTGTATATAGTTTAAAAAGGAAAATAAGCATACTGGTTTCTTTTCATTGGGCGTCAGTGGCTAGTTATCAACACTACTTCCTAAGATGACACCTATCCATGTACTAATCCAAGATGATTGCACCACACTGTGTAGCTGCTTGTTCAAGTATGTTTTATCTTGAACTTATTCCCCAAAATACATGTTGGCATTGGGTTCAGTTCATCGATCTGCACTTACAATATATACAATATTGGGATTTTGCATTTGAACTCGACAAAAAGGTAATTCTATGGAACGATTATTTTTAGCTCATGTCAATGTATGTGACAAAGTCGAAATCCCAAGTCTCGAGTCCTCTAGTAGCTCCATCGAAGTCGAAGTAGTGTCCAGACTAAAATGGGGAAAACTTGAAGTACTAGGTCAAATCCACCTTGCCACTCTGTAATCAGAATTTTCCTTGTATGGGAGGAAAGAACCCGGATATGATCTATGTGCGTCAAAGATTTATATCTATCTGGCTGCTCTAATCTAACTAAATTGCCCAAAACATTTTCTGAGTTATTGCAACTTCAATATTTGGCATTGCAAAACTGCTTCAGGAAAGTAGGCATTTGATGTAAATAATTTACTGCACTGTTTTGTGAAATGTGGAGACCTGAAACTAAAAAGTAAACTGAATGGTACAATATCAAGATCTTCACATAATAATTTTGAACAATTTAATTTTAAGCAATTAAAATTAAAGGTCGATGGTTCAGGTCTATTTATCCAGGAATAGGCTTGCTTATCAGCTTGCTGGAGGGGAGTTCGGGTACTTATCGCTTCGCTTGTTCGCGGGGTTATAGGTATCTAGGGTCTTTCTCCCGGGGTTATAGGACCCAACAACTATTATTTCATATATTTATAGTTAAGTTATGAGCTCTACTCTTTTCTTATTCATGTCCACTACTCGCTCAACGATGGTTAGGTTGCGCCTCCCCCTAATATAATATTCTGCGTTGCTTAGAACGATGGTTAGGTTGGTATGGAAAAAAAGGATATTGATTCTTTCTCCCAAAATGACAACAGACGAACCGTAATGCGACGAAGAAATCCGTAAATATAATAATCTAGACCTGGAAACAAATTCTACAAACCGCTCCACATAAATCCAACAATATCATCTTCAGACCTGAAAACGAACACTTATCTCGATCCTAGCTCTGGGAGAGGGTATCGGTCAAGAAGCGGTAACCATAACGCTCTCTATCTATAATACTTCCAACTTCATTTTAAAGGTCGATCTCCAAACCTTAAACTACTCGATTCATAAACCGGTTTCATGATGCTTCCTTATTAAAGAGATTCATAAACCCCGAGTATAGATCTTAAGCTCTACATCCATTTCGAGATGGGCCAATCTCCATTCCCCCCAAGCCAACCCACCAACCCATCCCAGTTAGCCAGCTAACAATCTAGCTTGATATTCCCACTAGTAAGCCCAGCTAGGCCATATTATTTAAAAATGTTCTCACTAGCTAGCCACAGCAAGCCAGCCAACCACGAGGGAGGAAGTCTGCCTCATCTGACATCGAAAGTGAGTGAGCCAAGTTTGTTTTCCTCTAGCCGCATCTACAATTAAGTCTGAGTTTCTTGTGTTAGGGTCTACTAAGGCAGGGCATCTAATTGACTTGGCTTGAGTGAGGGCCAGCACTGTTAGGTTGAAAAAGACAAGTAAGGCTTCATATGCCAGGGTTAGGATTCTTAGGGTGAGGGGAGCGACGAATTGGTTGTGAAGGAAGGATGGTAGGCCTATATTTCTTTGCCAAGGAAATAACGAACAAGAACCCTAGTAGAGAAAGAGATAAGAACCAAAGGAAAGTCTGACAAAGCCAATGCAAGTATTGACTCGTATCATTATGGATAAGGAGGCCAACTGAATTGGAGTTCAAAAGGTTTCGATAATAAAACCCAATCCGATCCAGAAATGAAAGATCTAGAAAAGTAAAGATATCGGCCAGGGAAAGATCAAAAGCCCGACGACTTAAAGTCTGACCGGGTGAGAGGTGATTTAAAATGCTCAATTCCTTGGAATGCAATGAATACTAGAGCAATTTAAATGGTGACTACTGAAGCGTAAACTGCTTTTTATCAAGTCAATTTATTCAATTCTAAATAGATGTCAAAACAGTGTATCCCCACTCAATTAGGTAACTTCACGGTCGAAGGTTTAAAGCTATGTAGCCACCTAGTGCACTACTAACGAGACTGACTTCTACAAAGTGCTTTGGGTGGTGCCTTGGCTAACCAAGAAACTATTGCGTTATCCTTTTGAGTTAGCCATATCCGTGGTTCATTATTTATATAATAGATTATAGCACCATCGCTTATTCATTCACTTATGATAAGGGAATAAATAAATGGATTAAGTGACCCTTCATTAAAAGAGCGGATGAAAGATGGGGTGATGCAACTCCAATAGTGGAGTAGAGCATGGGGGCTAGGTGAGGCACTTACAACATTCGTATTTACTTCTTCATCCTACTCGATAAATGTTAGTGCAACAACCTCTTGCTACCAACCCCACCTATCCTGTTAACCACCCTTTCACTTACCTCACCAAAATTAGTTATTAGACGCTGGCTGGGTAAGCACTTATACCAGTCATATTACCTATGCCTACTGCATTACCTTTATATCCGACAGCTACCAATCCACAACCTGGCGGGCGTATTAACGAAGAACCTTTATAGACTTACTCACCTACCTTTACTTTGGATATTCACGGGATTGCTTGGGTCTTAAGAAAAATACATAAATAAATTGGAAATGTGTTCACACAAATGTTCCTTATAGCTTCATAAAAATTGGAAAGAAATAAAAGTTCGTTAAGCAAAAGATAGAAATAAACTGGAAATATGTTTCACAGAAACGTTCCTTAGGAAAGACAAAGAAAGAATGCTACCCTAAGCAAGACAAAGAAAGAAGGGAGATGAAGATCAGAGTCATGATACCTGGAAACTATGAGAAGATCGATGACTGGGCACCAACACACCGGACTGCCAAGAGAACTCGTTGTCTCCACTGTAATTGTTCTGGTCAGTTACAGAGATGCAACCACGGTGAAGTGTTCCCAAACATCTAGATTGATATTTATTTGCAAAGATTGGACATTGTGGCTAAATAAATGTACATTTATTTTCATGCATAYTTTATCTCCATAGTTGTCYTGACAAAYRTCTTTGTCTTTGTCTTTGCAGGTTTACTACSAACYCTTCTTTTCATTTATTGAAGGGTGTTCGGGCTTGTATGGACAACACATTTGTATGGACAACGCATTTAAATCCTTAATCTTCAATTTMTTTAATGTATTTAATTCTRCCAATTTCATGTTTGAGTGATGTTAGRGAATTTATAAGGTATGATATTATAAGTTTTCAAGGGATTTTATTAAAATTTTACTGGATTCTATTTAATGGTGACTTTTTTTTTTTTTCTTTCAAATATTTAAATCCTTAATCTTCAATTTTTTTAATGTATTTAATTCTATCAATTTCATGTTTGAGTGATGTTAGAGAATTTAAGATCATTAGTGTTTTCATAATGTATGATATTATAAGTTTTTAATCGATTCTATTAAAATTTTACTGGATTCTATTTAATGGTGTGGAAAATTTTCTAGTCCTTCGTCTCATTTAGAAAATTTTCTAGTGCCTGTGTAAGGTAGCCCCATATCTTGTCGCTTTGACGTCTGCCTTTCTGTGTGCCGCCCCGTGTCTCCGTATGTATTTCTTATTAATTCAGTAGGACAGACTCCCTTTCATAGGGGATTTTTTTAATACACATTCATACTATTTAATAACTACTAGCTTTAATGAGCATACTTGCAAACATGAGGTGGGTAAGCAACACGTTCAAAGTATAGTGGTGGCAACTTTGGATGTAGCACAATTCCCACCTTGAACCCTGAGCTAAGAAAATGGCGGAATGGTAATCACTATCAATGCAGTGGGCATTTATGGCATTTATGAAAGTGTAGTCAAAGCAGAGTGGTAGCCGTTGGAAGAATTGGCATGGGAAGAAGTGAAGGCAACAATAACACTTCAAACCTATCAGTCAATAAGATTGTAACAAATTTATAATTTTTTTATTTAAAAAAATATGTATACAAACTTCCTAAGTTAAACATTAGAATTTTTTCAAAAAATTGAAAGTCAACCCTAAACTAATATGAAGTCAACGATGAACTCATTGCTATAGTCCCTGCCCCTCGCCTTTCGGCAGGGACTAATAATAGAATACATATTTTTAACCTAACAATAATAACTTAAAAAATGTGTAAGAATCAATGAAGAATAGAATCCTTTATTCTACCTTTTTACCTTTCTTATTAGTCCCTGCCATTTGGGCTCGAGACTTATAGTAATCGATTTTGCATTTTAGTATTAATTTGGCACAAAAACTAAGGACATTTTTTTGTTTTAAGGTAAATTTTTGAAAAAACATACCATTAAACTTCAAAATTCATAACATTTATCCTAAGTTTTGAATCAGATATCCTAAGTTTTGAATCAGAGGCTTTATTTGGCCTCATCCCGAGGTAGACGCCAAGAATTCCTTAGCTTTAAAGCCCTAGAAAGCACGAAATTTAATGAGTAATTTTTTAAGTAAAGTAATGCTAGAACTATGTCTAGCATTACTTTAGTCACATTAAATGTTATGTCATTTTTATGATATTTTAACCAAAGTTTTCATATTCCCTACACCTGTTGCTTCATCTATCACACCTACGATGAAAGCTGTCAGGGAAACCTTCTTTCTTCAGGATGGGCATGGTTCTACTCCGTCCTATGTGAACTTGTGAACTGGTTCTATATCCTGGTCGCTTCTATCTTTTATTTCTTCAGGATCGGCATGGTTCTATTTCGTCCATCGTGATCAAATTGAATTCGTTGTGGAGAGATGGACCGACACTCTACTGTGGTAAGCCCTAGACCCTACAATGAACAATATATATATATATATATATATATATATGAATTAACCCTGCAATGAACAATATATATATATGAATAAAACCTGCAATGAAAAATGGATTTCATTCTTTTGAAGGACTTATGAAGTTAAATTTCGTACATGGGAAAAATTACACAAATTACACAATACTTACCTCGTTTTACTTTTTTCATTTCTTGCAAGCATATCGGATGGGCATGGTTCTATTCGCACATTTCTCTCCATAGGTGGTATGCACATCAAATTGAATTCGTTCAGTCCCAAGGAAGTGGAGAGATGGACCGACACTCAATGGTGGTAAGCCCTAGACCCTACAATGAACAATATATATATATATATATATATATATATATATATGAATTAACCCTGCAATGAACAAAATTTATATTTATTAAACCTGTAATGAACAATGGATTTCATTCTTTACACAATACTTACCTTGTTTTCCTTTTTTCATTTCTTGCAGGCATATCGTAGACAATATGAAATTACCAAATCTAAATTGTTCCAAAACACATAATTCTTGTAGTCAATAATTGTAAGCAATTTTCGTGCTATGCCCTAGCCTTTTTCCTTTTTTCATTTCTTGCAGGCATATTGTAGAAAATATGAAATTACCAAATCTAAATTGTTCCAAAACACATAATTCCTGTGTTCAATTATTGTAAGCAATTTTCATGCTATGCCCTAGCCTTTTTCCCTTTTTCATTTCTTGCAGGCATATCGTAGACAATATGAAATTACCAAATCTAAATTGTTCCAAAACACATAATTCCTGTAGTCAATTATTGTAAGCATTTTTCATGCTATGCCCTAGCCTTGTCTCATTGAAAGGATTTGATCCTACCCTTTAACGCTGTGATATTTCCCATTCAGAATTCAATTTTTTTTTTTTTAACCCGAAATCATCTCTAAAAGAGGCTTCACCAAAACCCATTATTTAAGTTAAACTCTAATTTCCAAATTTTATTTATGGAGCTAGCGCCTTATTAGAGTTAGAACTATCTAATTCATGAAGATGTTGTGATCCTCTTGTTAAAGTTTCATTGATAACAACAATATTCTAGTTAAAATATATAAAATGAGTTAAAAGAGAAGAAGAAAACATGGATCCCACAATGCATACAATGACTTGAAAAGTGGTATAGAGAAGAAGAAAAATGCCCAACAAATAAAAATGCATTGAGAAGTAATATACACAAATGTTTAAAAAAAAACAATAAAGAAAACACACCAAAAGAAAGCAACAATATTACATAAACAATTTAAAAAAATAAAAGGGGATTAAAGTGCAAAACTATTTGATGTTTAATATTTCATGACATGAAAAATTGGTAATAGCAAAACTAAAACCCAATTCATGTAGGTGGAGATGTGAAATGGGGAGATAGAAACAATGTAAGAAGTCATAGGAGAAAAGTATATGTTGAGTCCTACAATACACAACATACTCGTAAATAAGAGAAGAGTCGTTTTTTTGAGTATCAAACACTATAAAATAGCATTTCAAGAGGATTTAATAAGAAGCAAAAACAAGATTAACAATAAAAATAATGTGGACAAAATGCAAATAACTAAGAATAAAGTCAATGGGATAACTAGCTAACCATTCATGAGGCCAAAAAAACTAAATCCACTTAACTAAACAAAATTCATGATTTGAATCATGTGATTATACCACTAACTTTTTTTATTCATTGTAATTTTTTAATTTAATCAATAAAACATAAAGTATATTATCCCACTCTCACACCTCAATTCAAAATAATAAAACAAACATAATTATACACATAATATATATATTTTGAGAAATTAGGAGTGACTTATATGAAAAAGTTATAATTTCATTTAAAAAAAACTATATATATTTATATAAAAGTAATGTATATAATTATAATAATAATAATGATGAGTTTGTGATATAAATAATTACTTCATGGGTGGCTTAGTAATGACATGTAAAAATATTTATTTTTCCATAGTAATATATTGATTAATTAATGTGATGAGGGTTTGAGGTGATTTGATGAGATGATTGTGTTGACGGGTCTAGATGATCTGTTAAGTAGGTAAGAGAGAATGCTTGATGGCATGTTCCAATTAGATCTACTCTTGTTTGGTGTAGCGTTTTTGACCAGTATGTGGGTCTGGTTACCACTTAGAATTAAAAGAAGAAGAAAATGGAAAGACAACAAATTGTTTCCCAAATAGTTCTAATTAATTATAAGTCTAAACTAAACTAAAAGAAAAATAATCTAACCTAACTACTTCTAACCTATCCCGCAGGAGCAAAACTAATAGATAAGTATGGTGAAAAATAATACCACTAGAACCAAAAATAGTTCATGTATGCCAATGGTAGGTGAAAATAATAATGCTACAGATACATCAACAATGAGTTGTAAAATGCATTCATAACATCATTTTTATACTCGTAAGGAAACATATGATAGTATGAACATCAAGAATAAAGTGAAGAAATAGTTCACACAACAAATTTATATGGTACTCAAGCACAAGATAAATGCACAAAGAAAAGTCTCATATACATTCACCGAAGCCACAAATTTCTAGAATGTCTCTTGCTCTTTATTCATTCAAAAGTAATAGTACCATCTTTCATTTACAAAAGGAAAAAGTCCTATATTACATCTAACGAGTCTTCTTTTATAATACAAGCGATACTCTTTAGCTTTGGCGACAGTTCACTTCGTTTTCCCCTTGTTTTTCATCTTACATTTCGAATTTATTTTACATTTTCAAAAATGAATATGCGAGAGTTACAAACAGAAGCCGAAGAGACTCATGAGTGGTTATTTTTTCCCTAAGGAAGTTTACAAATGATATTCATCTAAAAATGTTATTGACTTCTCCTATTGGTGTCGTCTTCTATTCCTCAAGATGTTTATGAGCGTTTATGGTGTTTGTTTGCTAATTAAGATCATCCTACCATATTCTCCTCGGTCTCAACCTTCCATCGTGCTCTTGCAAGTTTGATTTAGACTTTTGTAGCTCGAGTTGTGATTGTTTGAACACTACACAACCCGTTCTTCACTTAAATTTGGGCATCTTCCGTGTTTTACGTTTTCTGGAAATTTTCTCCCTCAATCTGTTAATATTTGTTGTGTGATCATGTTCTTTTTTGTTCTAGCTTTCTGACAAGCTATCTCTAGCTTGTAGCCATGAATATGGTTGTTTAAAGTTTTCCCAGACATTTTTCCCGCCAAATTCATGGCTTGTTGTTCTTTGCGATTTCCGAGGTGTTTTGTTATTGTTCTGGCCTGAAGACCTTTATCATTGCATTCTTCGTCTCGATACATTTCCAATGAGGTATCATGGGCTCAATTCTGACACCTGCAACCCAAGTGATCCAGATTTTATGAGTAGAACAAAATGAATACATATTATTATAAAAATATGCTTCACATAGAATAATAGAGATACAACAAAACCGGTTTCTATTCAATAAGGAAATAAGCTGAAACTATAAAATGCAACGAAAAACAAGCTTGTTGGAATGGTGGTGACTTATCTCTGAGAAGATATGTGACGGCTACACTCATTCACAAGAAGATGATTACAATGAGGCTTTGAAATCCCTTTTACAATAAACATGAATGCCAAAAACCTAGACATCAAAAACCTAACCCTAGGAGATGAAGTGCCAAAAGTCATGTGGGCCCCGTTGGGGTAAGCTGGTACATCAACTTCTCGTGGTCGTAACTTTTGCATACGATCTCCATTTTAGGCGCACGATAGACCGTTGGAAAGTTGTATCCGAGGACTGCACATGTTTCCATTAGACTCTAACTCCATCTACAATTTGAATGTGGTGAGCCCTAAAAATGTTGTTTAGGGCCTCAAAATGGCCCTGAAAGTCGGGGACCTGAAAACTAGGAAAAAAACTGCCAAAATGGAAAACTGCCAAAATGAACTAGTTCGAATAGGTGGGAGGCCACCGAAATCCATCTAGATCAATACTGACCCCTTATTAAGAAATGGTCTCCATTGCATTGAGTTCCCCCATCAGATGAGAAAATTTATGTTGAATTTGTCCTTGGGTGAGTCACTTGCCTTGGTGCAGAAGTTGCCCTACTTTGACATCTCGATAAAGCTGGATCCTTTGTTGTCGAGTGCCCTTAACCTGTGTGTCCACAATTTGATCACAGGATGCATGTTGCATGCAATCATGGTTGATCTCTATTGTCAACTTTTCTTCTACCTCTGATGTGTCCAATAATGGTGGGAAATATGGCCGAAGGAGAGCCACGTTGAACACTAGATGTAGGCCAAGGAAAGGAGGAATGTTGAGCTCAAAATCATTGTCACCCACAACCTTGGTGATGGTGTAAGGTCCATAACGGAGTGGGCGAAGCTTCCGATGGGGCCCTGTAAGGCGTTCTTTCTGCAAGTGCAACCAAACTTTTTCACCCACCTAAAAATTATGTGGCACCTGATGTTGATCATGGTGTTGCTTGTACTTGGCATTAGACTTCTATAAAATATCTTGAACCTGTTGGTGGATGTGCTGGATCTGCTCAATGAACTGGGTGGATTTTTCAGCATCAGGTGGAGTAGGGGATGATTCGTCTGAGGTGGCCTCAAGGGGTAGTGAAACATCCATGGGACCCAATGGTTGGAATCCCAACCCCACCTGAAAGGGGTTTTGGTCGGTTGAGCTATGTAAGTCTCGGTTGTAGCTATGTTGAACATAGGGAAGACTCTCATCCCATGTGCGGGGGTGCTTGGAATTGTACATGCGCAGGATATGCATGATCATTCGATTGATGACCTAAGTTTGGCCATCTGTCTGGGGTGGAAAGCAGTGGATTTGGTGAGCTTGGTGTCCAGCAGTGACCAGAGGCTTGACCAAAATGTGTTGAGGAACCGAATATCCTGATCTGAGACAATGGTTTGTGGGATTCCAAAATGTACCCATAGTCATTCAAAGAAGAGTTTGGGAGTGGCCTCTGTTGTGATGCTCTTCTTATAGGTAGCCATAATCTCCATCTTGGACAAGCGATCGACAACCACAAAAACACAGTCATTTCCCCTCTTGGTGGACGAAAGGCCCGACATGTAGTCCATGGAGATGGATTCCCATGATCTGTTAGGAGTAGGAAAAGGGGTGTACAGGCCCTGTTTCTTAGTGGTCGATTTGGCAATAGCGCAGGTAGTGCAGGACCTGATATACTTTCCCACATCTTGTCGAAGTTTCAGCCAGTAGAAATGTTTCTGTGATACTACCACTATCTTTTCGACGCTGAAGTGTCTTGCCACCCGACTGTAGTGGGCTTCCCAAATCAGCTTCGCTTGCTCACTTGATGGAATGCAGAGATGGCTCAGATGGCACAACAACTCATCCTGAAGATGGAAATTAGTGACAATTGAGTTTGTGCCCAACATTTCATAGGTGGTGGCGAAGTTAGGGTCTATCTCATAGAGGTGGGCCCATCCGACAGTCTCATGGCCACAAGAGTCTAGCATCATGGTGAGTTCTGCGACTGAAGGTCGACTGAGGCAATCGGTGAATCGGTTGGTATTTCCTATTTTATACTTGATGTTGAGGTGGAACTGTTGTAAGTATGTGGACCAATTCTGATGGCGATCGTTCTGCAATTTTCCTTGCGTCTGCATGAACTGCAGTGGCTTATGATAAGTGTGGATGATTGTCTCCTTCCTAAGAATGTAATGTCTCCACTGGCGGCAAGATTGCACAATGGAGTACATTTATTTGTCATAAGTAGGGTACTTATGGAAAACATATGATAACATCTCACTATGATAGTCCACGGGGTGGTCGTGTTGAGTGAGAACGATGCCCACAACATAGTCTGAAGCGTTTATCTCAATCTCAAAGGAATGTTGCAAGTCTCGTAATGAAAGTACTGGGGTTGAGCACAAGCATTGCTTCAAATCATCGAACGCTTGTTGTTGGGACATGCCCCACACAAATTTTTCCTTACCACCACCCTTGGTTACTTAGTCGAGGGCCCATGCAATATGGGAGAATCCCAACATGACATTGCATTAGAAATTGGAAAGGCCCAAGAAGCTCTAAATCTCAGTGAGTGTGGTTGGGGATGGCTAGTCACAGATGACCTAGATCTTGGTTGGATCCACATGTACACCATGTCGATCAACGATGTAGCCCAGGTAATGGACCTTGTCCATGCCGAAGGATAATTTTTCCAAGTTGGCATATAGCTTGTGTTATCGCAGGGTGTGCAAAACCTGTTGAATATGTTGTGAGTGTTCCACCCAAGTCTTGTTGTAGATGAGGATGTCATCCAGATACACCACTACAAAATTATTGGTGAATGGTTGCAGGATATTGTCCATCATCCTCATGAAATTTGCTAGAGAATTTGTCAAACCAAAGGGCATGACCAACCATTCAGAAAGACCTTCTTTTGACTTGAAGGCGGTCTTCCACATAACTGTTTGTTCTATTGGGACCTAGTGGTAGCCAGACTTCAGATCAATATTACTAAAGTACTTGGCCCACATGAGCTGATCAAGGAGGTAGTTGATTCAGGGAATCGGGTACCAGTTCCTGACTGTGATTTTATTCAGGCCCGGTAATCAATGCAGAGTCACCAGGTCCCGTGTTTCTTCTACACCAACATGATTGGGCTCCCACAAGGACATGAGATAGGAAGGATGTGCCCCTTGTGGAGCAGTTCTTGGATCTGTTGCTTGATCTCCTCATTCTCTGATAGAGAGTGGTGAAAGACTGGCCCATTGGGAAGCGGTGCGTCGAGGGTCAGATCGACAGGATGCTTGACCTGGCAGTGCATAGGTACCCCGGTAGGTGAGGAGAAGATATCTAAGTATTCTTCCACGACCTTATCCACTAGCTTTTGTTGTGTGGAGATGTCGGTTGTGAAGGCCCTAGATGTGGTTGTGATCTTTCGCTCACTCCGAGAGCGAATCATGAAGAAGACAAAATTCTCGGTCTGAGAGATGACCTTCCTGCATTGCTTGGAAAAGATCAAGGAAATAATACTAGGCGGGACAACCTTAGGTATCCTGTACAATTTCTTGTTCAAAGTAATAATAACACTGCGAGGCCTAGACTCATATACAACATGACATTTACATAAATATAGTTGGCCTAGAAGAACATTACAAACTTTGAGAGAAGAATCATCACACAATACCTTGTCTTTGAAGGGATTGATGTCGTTCGACATGTGACACTGTTGGTTGATGCGGAGATTGCTTCCTTAGCGGATCCACCCAATGGTGTAGGGTTGTGGGTGTGGCATTGTCGGCAGGGCTATCTGCTTGATGACCTCTGTTGAGATGAGGTTCTTCTTGTGACCACTATCAATGATGAATTGCAACAGGGTACCCTTCACCCACATCTGTGAATGAAAAAGGCACTCACCTTCCTTTGGCTCATCTGGTTCACCGGGTTGGAGCTTGGTGGTAGAAACGGTAGCATTAGGTTCCGCGTCGATGATCTGTCTCCCCCTTTTTGGTTTTGACTCAGAGTCAGAACTTGCATCTTATTCAGAGGCTTTCACCTCAGCCACCAGCCACTTCTTTCAGTGACAATCAACAATGTTATGCCAGGGGATCTTATGGAAGTTGCACCTCTTCCCAGTGTCTTTCTTTGTCTTTCCAGTGTCCTTATTTGGTTGCGGTGTGGACTGGTTTTCCTGAGGCTGTCCATATTTGCTTTGTCCTTTGTTCTGTGGGTTGGAGCTGCCCTTTCCTTTATTTTTCTATGAGGGGTTCCCAAGCCCAAATTTTTGCATCTTTTGTTTCAGCTTCTGCTCGATTTTCATGGCATATCGGTAGGCCACGCCCAAGGACGAGATGTACAAAAACTCCATTTCGGCTTGGATGTAGATATGCATACCACCGCAATACTTGAGCACCAGATGTTGCTAATAATATTTGATACCCATCTTGGTGCGCAATGTATGGAAGATATTTGTGAACTCAGGCACTACTTGGTCTATTTTCTGCCATAGTGTGGTCCATTTTGTATACAGGTCGTCATAACTTCTGATAGGGTAGTATTTTTCCTTAATAGCATCTCTGAAGGACTCCCAAGTGACCGCGACTGTAAATAATGAGGGTTCCTTTGTTTCCTTTTTCTCACAGAATGTTTCCCACCAATCTTTAACATGGGGACCGACTTTGAGGAGTGAAAAAGTAATATTTTCTCTATTCAAAAAGTTATGGACAAAGAAATACCCTTTTAGTAGATTCAACCATTTGTCTACCACATCTGTGTCTATCTGACCTTCAAATATAGGAATATCAAATTTTATTTGTACCTTGAAGGGGGCGGGGCCTCTGCTTGAGGAAGATGTGTCGCCTGTTGGTAGCCGCCGAAGGATTTGCGCAAAACTATCCATCATCTCGTTCCTCTATTGCATGAGGGAATCCTTGAGAAACATTTTGAAAGGATATCTTGTCTCGTCATCTTTATTTTCTCTCTCCATGAGAGGTTTCTTGGGCACGCGAGAGATTTTGTCCTCAAGAGAAACAAGCTCGAGACCCAATTCTTTGTACCTTGACCTCGTTGGGGACATGCATTAAGAACAACAAGGAGCAGACCGCTCTGATACCACTGATCCATATTTTATGAGAAGAACAAAATGAATACAGATTATTATAAAAATATTCTTCACACAGAATAACAGATATACAGTAAAATTGGTTTCTATTCAATAAGGAAATAAGCTAAAACTATAAAATGCAATGTAAAACAAGCTTGCTAAAATGGTGGTAGCATATCTTTGAGAAGAGATGTGACGGTTGCACTCATTCGCAAGAAGATGATTACAATGAGGCTCTGGAATCCTTTTTACAATAAACATGAATGCCAAAACCCTAGACATCAAAAACCTAACCCTAGGAGATGAAGCACCAAAAATCATGTGGGCCCCGTTGGGGTAAGCTAGTACATCAACTTCTCGGGGTCGTAACTTTTGCATACGATATCTGTTTTAGGTGCACAATATCCTGTTGGAAAGGTCTATCCAAGGACTGCACATGTTGTTGACAATATTTGACTAAGATGACAGTCTAATTGTGGCGAGCCCTAAAAACGTTGTTTAGGGCCTCAAAACGGCCCCAGAAGTCGAGGCCCTGAAAATTAGGAAAAAAACTGCCAAACTGGAAAAATGCCAAAATGAACTAGTTGGAATAGGTGGGAGGCCATTGACGTCCATCTGGATCACCAAGTTATTCCCATTTGAAAAACAGTGCTCAACAACCCTTGAATAAGCATGTGGGTGAATCTGGGTCATTGATCCTTAACATGCAAATAAAAATCCCACATGCATAAGAGAATCCAAAATTGAGTGGTTTAAATGGTTTTAGCTCCTTTATCTAATTTGAATAAGAACCTGGGGAAGGCATAGGACATAGGGCTTGTAATGTAATTTTAGCCAATAACCCTATTAAACATAAAAAATAAAAATAAAAAAAGAAATGAAATAGGAAATTTATTTAAATTTATTTAAAATTTACCTATGTTAATTACAACTAATAAATAAAAATCAATAACATTTAACCCCCAATTCTATGTGAGAATCAAAATTTACTAAAATAAAAATAATAAAATATTCCCCCCGCCTAGTTGAAACTAGAAATTAACTAAAATAAAACAAAAATAATAAAATCCCCCCTTTAAATCACGAGAAAATAAAATGAAAACAAAAATAAATACAAATTATGAAAATTCCCCACCACAATAAACTATAACCTAAAATTCAAATCAAAAAATTAGATGCGCGCACATACGTTGTCGAAGGTTAGACTTAAAGAGTGGTGGGTGAGCTCTAATAGCACCTTTCTGTGTTCGACAACACATGTATTCCAACAGAGAATGAACACCTTCAGTAACCACTCACACAACCAAATCAAATATCAACACACTGATATTTTGACGTGGTAAAACCCCTACGGGGAAACATCCATGACCCCAACCAACATGGCCACTTGGAGAGATTTATTAATGCAAAAGAAAAATATTACAACAAGAATTACAAGAGAGTTTCTCACAAACGATCGTTATCAAATGACCCTCCATGCTATTTAAATAGAGATCATGGACCAAACGGGTGTTAAACCATGGATTAATGTAGTCGTTAAGATCGAGGAGAATTTGGTTCTCCTATTGTTTTAGTTCCAAAGAAAGATTGCACGTGGAGGATGTGTATTGATTTTCAATCCCTGAACAAGATTACGGTAAAGAACCGTTATCCTCTTCCCATAATAGATGATCTATTAGATCAGTCAAAGAAATGTTGTGTATTTCACTAAGTTGGACTTGAGAAGTGGTTACCATCATATCAAAATTATAGAAGGCAACATATGGAAAACCACTTTCAAGATCAAGCAAGGCTTGCTTGAATGGTTGGTTATTCCATTTGGTTATGTAGTGCACTGGCAACCTTTAAGAGGGTGATGAATGATGTGTTCTAACCCTACATAGATGATTTTTTTATTTCTTATCTAGATGACATATTGATCTTTAGTCGAAGATGGGAAGATCATATAAAGCATGTCAAGACAATATTTGAACTCTTGAAGAGGGAGAAGATGCATATCAAGTTATCTAAATGTGAATTTGGAAAAACGTATTTGGTATATCTGGGATATATTGTAGGGAATGGTTAGTTAAAGATAGATCCTACAAAGGTAGAAGTCACTGTAAAATGACCCAAGCCAACTACTGCTACCGAAGTCAAGAGCTTCTTAGGAGAAATACAATACTAGAGGAAATTCATTGTTAATTTCTCATATGTAGCAACACCTCTACATGCATTAACAAGTGTTAAGCAGGTCTTTCAATGGCGAGGAAAGCAACAAAAGTCCTTCGCGACATTGAAGGAAAATATAAGCATTGCACCAGTTTTGGCTCTACCAGATCTCCAACAACCATTTGAGATTCAAATTGATGTAAGCAGGTATGCCATGGGCATAGTCTTGAAGAAACGAGGAAAACCTATATATTATCATTCTGAGATTTTCACTCAAGTTGTGATTAACTATCCAACATATGATAAGGAATTGTATGCATTGGTACAAAGTGTCAAGACATGGAATCATTATTTAATGGGAAATGATACAATAATTCATACCGATCATCAACCTTAAAATATTTATAGTCATAGACCAAGCTACAACAGTGACGACACTTTAGGTGGATGGGTTTTCCACAACAATTTCATTTGGTAATCAAGTATAAGAAGGGTATTCATAATAAGATTGTAGATATGTTATCAAGAGCAATAATTAATGCATCTATAATAATCAGGTATAATCCTTTAACAACTGGAAGTTATGCAGAACAATATGCTAAGGATGGTGATTTTAAAGAAGTATATGATGCGTTAACTCACTACAATCAACAATCAGATTATTATATGCATGGCAGTTTGTTATATCATCTTGGAAAACTACGTATACCAAGAGATGAAAGAGTAAATGTAATCAAAGAAGCTCATACATCTCTCATCTCTTGGTCATTTAGGGGTTGGTAACACAATTGCACAATTACAAAGGTATTTTTATTGGTCTCGAATGAATGAAATAGTTTCCAAGTATATAAAAGGGTATGTCATGTGTGCCACAAGTAAGCCTAGCAACAAAAAGCTGAGATTATATGCACCACTTTAGATACCTTCACAACCGTGGGAAAGTATCTCCATGGACTTTGTAGGGGGTTTTCCGATGTCCATGACAGGTCATGATTATCTGTATGCCATGGTGGATAGATTCAACAAGATGTGTGTTATAATGCCATGCAAGAAACATGTCACAACTGAATAGACAAAACAAATGTTCTTCGTTAATGTATGGGTTCGTTTTGGACTTTCGACATCTATCATATCATATTGATACTGTCTCTTTTTGGGAAAGTTATGGTCTCATTTATAGGAGATAATGGACACTAAGTTGAAGAAGAGCATGCCTTTTCATCCATAGACAAATGGAGAGACAGAGGCAGTGAATAGAACAGTGGAACATCTTCTTCGCGGATACTGCAACAAGCATCCTAAATTATGGGATGAATAGTTACCTTATATCCAACATGCCTAAAATCATGTCAGACATTCGTCTACTTAGAAAAATCCTTTTGAAGTATGTTTGGGGTACTTACCTAAATCACCTATGGAATTATCCTTTGGAGAAGCAGGTAAAAAAAATGGACAAGATGATACAGATAAAGCTAAAAGGTTCATTCAAAATATTCAACATGTACATCAAGCAGTACAAGAACAATTGGAGAAGAGCCAAGCCAAGTATATGGTAAGGCATGAAAAAAATCAGGTTTATCATTAGTTAGAAGTCGGTGATCAAGTATGGTTACATATCAACAAAGATAGAATGAAAGGTGAAGGTAAGAAGCTAAGGCCAATCTGGTATGGTTCGTTCAATATCTTAGAGAAGATTGATACTAATTCCTTTCGTTTAGATCTACCAACCTACATGCAAATGTATTCAGTGGTAAATGTTGATAATTTGAAGCTTTATGAGCCCCCTATGATTATGGATGAAGATGAAAGTATTCGGGTTCCAACAGTTGATTATTTTTCTCTAGAATATTTGGACGAGCTACAAGAATATGTCATTCTACAGAAGGATCAGAACTTCACAACGAGGTTATGTGGAATATATTTGAGTTGGTTGTAAAGGGGTAAAACCTAATAAAGCCAAATGGATGGAGATTAGAAGGGTGAGGGAACTCTATCCTCACTTAATTACTAAGTAAATCAAAACTTTTGGTGGTCCAAAAGTCTTCCAATGGGGAGGAATGATCCAGGAGGATCCTAGAATGCTCACAGAGGTTCATAAATATTCGAAACATCCACAAAGGTCCATAATGGTTCAGTAATCCTGAAAATTTGATCATCCCAAATTCTCTCGAAAACACCATCAATGCGAAGAGCTCGTTGTCAACTTTCCAACACCACAAACGATGCCTCAAACGAAGTTTGTATGAAAAAGTTATAAGTGGTCAAAGTTACTGTCAACCAAGTCAAAGGTCAAAGTACATGGGAAAAAGAGGTGACATATGTCACAACTGCAAGGGTGACACATGGCACATGGTTATTGGCAATTGACTCGGCAGATCGTACCTCTAGGTGGACGAATTCCATGTTGACAAGTGGGAGAATTGCATGATGACACGTGGAATTGGAGATCTAATGAGAGGTCGCCACATGGAATCCTCCCAATGGCTAATAATGGTCAATGTATGTAAAATTATGGAGTTGAAGAGGGTCAAATCCACGACCTTCATAACCTTCCAAGACTTAACATAACCCCCTCTACTAACACACCCTCACATGTGACTCAACCTACATGCATCATACATTATATTTAAACTAATGTAAAGGTTCAAGTGAGTGGCCAAAGGGCCGAGGGCCTAAGCCCTCGACCCTTAGCCTTTGGTTTTGCTGTGTACCTTTTAGCCACATTATATACGATAACCATATTTCGCGCATGAAGTTTGAACAACACAACAAACAGGTTAATATATATATTGTTAAAAAAATGGGTCATGGAATTTACCAAGGGTCATGGGGAATAGAACCCCCAACCTTCGCTTTATATGCCATGGTTTTTAACCAACAAGCCATATATATGGTTTGTTAAAACAAACCAACTAACCAATAATTAAAGCCTTCCACATATTTCAAGATTTGGTTAAGGGTCCCACGCCATATTTAATGGTACACGACATGAGGTTTTAAACACATTCATTTTATGCAGAGTTTAGTCTCGTGATGCATGCCGAGGGTACAAGGCATTTGAGGATACACCGTAAATCATGCCAAGTGGTACCTTGACGGAATTTCAAGAATATTTATCAATTTTGCATGATTTTTTTCCAGGAATCCAACGGTGCACTTTATTTATGCATTTTAGCAACATGTAAAAAGGTCATTGTAAAACACAAGCATTTGAGTATTAATATAAAAAATCTCTATTGGAAGATGACCCAAAGAGGTAGCCCAAATTGGGTGAACTCTGTTTTTCCAACTTGTGTATGTGATTATATTATTGTTGTTCATTTCAAGATCATTTATTTTGCAAGTCATTATCATTAAAGTGGATTTGGTTAGATAAGTTTTTCACATGTAATTTGCAAACAATCAAGTGATCATTTTAATTTACAAGGCATTTGAGGATACACCGTAAAACATGCCAAGTGGTACCTTGACGAAATTTCAAGAATTTTATATCAATTTTGCACGAGTTTTTGCCAGGAATCCAACTGTGCACTTTATTTATGCATTTTAGCAACATGTAAAAAGGTCATTGTAAAACACAAGCATTTGAGTATTAATAGAAAAAATCTCTATTGGAAGAGGACCCAGAGAGGTAGCCCAAATTGGGTGAACTCCGTTTTTCCAACTTGTGTATGTGATTATATTATTGTTGTTCATTTCAAGATCATTTATTTTGCAAGTCATTATCATTAAAGTGGATTTGGTTAGATAAGTTTTTCACATGTAATTTGCAAACAATCAAGTGATCATTTTATTTCGAAGATCAAGTAGATGTTTACATGTCTTCTAAATTATCAACATCTAAAGGATTTTTTAGTTCACAAACAAGAAAATAATTCAGTACAAAATTTCCAGTGAAAATTGTATCTCTGTCACTTACAATAATCTTGGCAACTCCATGTAGTGTTTGAACTATTTCCATGAATGTTCTGACTACTGTGCTTTCTTTAAAAGGATGAAAAAGAGAGAAAAAATGGACATACTTTGTCAATTGATCCACTACTACCATGGTGACAGTATTTCCTTCAAATTTGGGTAAACCTTTAATAAAATCCACTGAAACTTCTTCCCAACATTGACTTGGTATAGATAATGGTAGTAAGATACCTAGTGTTGTGATTGTCTCTCCCTTATTTTGTTGGAAGATAACACATTTAGACAATGTTTTTTGAAAATTAGTCTTAATAACTTCCCAGAAAAAATCCTTCTTGATCTAATGGTAACTTTTCAAGAATCTTGAATGTCCTCTTATAGGAGAAGTGTGCAATTACAGAAGGACCTTTTGTTTGAGTTGGGAATTCTTACATAAACATAGGTGATTATGATACCATAGCAGATCATTATTCTATACAAATTTATCTAATGAAATGGGGTGCTCTTTTAGTGGTTGACTGATATTGCATATCTCATAATCTTGTTTCCATTCTATTCTTGCTTATTCCACCCAATCAGATTGCAGAATAGAAGTAGCACATAATGATCCCTTTGTTTCTTCTTCTTTCCTTGAAAGTGCATCTACCACAATATTATGTTTTCCTTTTTTGTAGATAATTTCAAAGTCATCACGTAGCATGTTTGTAACCAATTTTTGTTGCTCTTGTGAAGATAATAATTTCTCTAAGAATTACTTCAAACTGTCATGATTTGTTTTTACTTTGAAGTGTCTTCCTATTAGGTGCAGGTGCCATTTCTTAACTGGATGTAGTATGCCCAACATTTGTTTTTCAAAAATGGGTTTGAGTAAGTTTTTTAATTTAATTTGGATGCTTTCAAAGGCAAAGGGCCTTCCTTCTTGCACTAAAATTGCACCAATGTCATGGCTTGAGACATCACACTCCACAATGAATGTTTTTGTGAAGTCGAGTGTTCCCAAGACAAGAGTTGTACACATAGCCTCATTAAAAATTTCAAAATATTTGGTTTCTTCTTGAGTCCAATACAATTCTTCTTTCTTTAATAATTCAATTAGAGGTGTTTCTGTTTGACCACAGTTCTCGACAAACTTGTGGTAATAGCCTGTCAATCCTAATAATCCTCTAAGTTTATTCAATATTTTGGGAATTGGACATTCCCTCATAGCTTTAATTTTGTTAGGATCCACTTTTAAACCTTCATGAGATACCATATGACCCAAATATTCCACTTCTTGAATCCCAAAGGCACGCTTGGAAGGATTTGCATAAAGTTGTTTCTCTTCCAATAGTTGTAATACTCTGTCAACATGTTGTACATGCTATTCCCGATATTTTCTATAGATTAGTATGTCATCAAAAAATACTAACACAAATTTTCTAAAGAAGGGTTTGAAAATATAATTTATCAATCTTTGAAATGTTGAAGGTGCATTAGTAAGTCCAAATGGCATTACCAAATACTCATTATGACCTTCATGTTTTCTAAAGGTTGTTTTGGGAATGTATTCCTGCCACATTCTGATTTGATAATATCTCGAATGAAGATCCAACTTAGTAAATAACATTGCTCCATGAAATTCATCTAATAATTCATCAATGACATGAATATGAAACTTATATTTGATGCTCATTTTGTTGAGATGTCTATAATATGGGCACATATGCCGTGAACCATCCTTTTTTATAACCATCACCATTGGTGAAGAGAAATAACTCTGGCTAGATTGAATGATGTTGGCCTCTAACATTTCTTGGATCATACACTCAATCTCACTTTTATGTGCATATGGATACCTGTAAGGCCTAATGTTAGGTGGTACACTTCTTGGTTGGAAATGAATAACATGCTTATGATCTTGAGCAGGTGGAATACTCTTAGGAATTTCTCCAAATACCTTGGAATGGTTGTTGATAACTATTTGGAGATCCAATGGAACAAAGGGTATAGATGTTTGAACATATAGTGATCACAGTTGTGAAGTTACACCATGGTGTCCTTTTTTGAGTAATTTTATCATTGTTTTAGAGCTTATCACCTTACAGGGTTTCCCTTGGATACCTCTAAGCTCAATTTCCTTTCCTTCTGAGAAAAATATCATGAAAATATCTTGAAAATTAAGGGCCACTATTCCCAATGATTGTAAACATTGGACCCCTAATATAACATTATCACCACCCATTTGGATGGAAATGATGGGACAATCCAACCAAAATTCCCCCATATTGAGCTTAATACTGTTGAAATTTAGTTTTCATTGATGTCAACTCTAGAAGAAGTCTAGAAGCATTGATGTCAACCATAGAAGAAACATGTTAACCCCAAAACAAGCCTCTAGAAGTGATGGATTTGTTTGAAGGAATAAGTGATGGGTGTATTTGGATAAGTCTCCAAAGTGGTCCCTTTATGGCGTAGCTTTAATAATGTCCCTCATGGAAAGACACTTTGAAGAAGTCTATAAGAAGCCCTGGAAAGATGGCTAGGTGGTTAAGTGGTTCAAAATCCTTAGAGGTGTGGTCATGAAGCCCGAAGTTGTTTGTAGAAAAAGAGAATAAACAACAGGACACATGCATGCACAACCCTCATAGATGGATAAGTCTCCATCATGCCATTTCCAATGATAGGTGTTACACCATGTGGTTCCTCACAGTTAAGGAGATACGCCCTCATGAAGTTGAAAGCCCTGAAGAATGGTTAAGAATCCCCTAAACGACTGCAGCAAGAAGTTAGAAGTCATTAATTAAAGAGAAAAGTGGTTATAACAAGAAAGTACAAGTTGGCCCTAAATTTAAGGAAAGAAGTCACTTTGAAAAAGTATAAATACATCTCAAGGAGCCTCTCATTAGCACATTCACACACACAAGTTTATTGAATATCTTCTAAGTGAGCAAGTGATCTATTGGTGAGTCTGAGGTAGTGGATATGAGGCAACAAAGGAGTGCGAAGAAGAAGTTTCAGGATTGTAGGTGTGTGAAGGGTTTTTCTAAGAAAACCCTAATTTAGCTGACTCCCATGGGTCATGCTACAGGTGTCCCACGAGGAAGCCCCGCGGGTTGCAGGGTACTCATCTCGTAAGGTCCTGCTAGATGATTGGTCTCTAACCAACGAGGCTAAGGCATATTTGAAGAATATGCTAGTTCCAAGTTGTTGAATTCTGAGCATAGTGTGAGGATGAAATTAGGTCTATTACAGAGTTAAAGGTATGTCTATATGCATGTTTTGAGGGTTATGTTTGATGATTTTATGGTACATGCTTGAGGCATGTCTTGGTGATGTTGGTACATGTTGAGACACATCTTGTATGTTATGGGATATGTATGAGTCACATATTTTGGTGCTTTGTAAAGGTACATCATTGATGTTATTGTACTTTCTTTTGACATATCTTATGGTGCATGGTTTATAGCATGATTGAGACATATCTTGAATGATATGGTACATGGTTGAGGCACACATTTTAGTACATGGATTTGTCACATGCTTGAGGTATATGGTTGGATGCATATCATTGATGTTTTGGCACATGGTTGAAACACATATGTTGATGATGGCATGATACATGTTGAGGCATATATTGGATGGTTTGGCACATGCTTAAGGCATGCTTTTGGCATAAGGCTTGAGGAGCATCTTGGATATTGGGCACATGGTTTGAGATGTACTTTGGTATATGTTTACATGTTTGAGGCATATCTTGGTACATGGTTGATGGATGTTATGGTAACTATTTTTGGTACATGGTTGATGGATGTTATGGGACCTGTTTTTGGTACATGGTTGGTGAATGTTATGGAACATGTTTGAGGCATATATTGGCACATAGTTTATGGATATGACACATGCTTGTTATAAGGATGATATGACACACATGTATTAACATATGGTTTGATGCACATCTTGATGATGGTCTTGGTATATGATCTATGTGAGTGGATATGGTTATAGTTGATGATGATGTTGATTATGAGATATCAATATTAGTGAGAGTGACAGTGATAGTGATAGTGACAATGATAGTGGCAGTGACAATGTGATGCAGGAGCATCGCCAACAACAAGCGAGCATGGAAGAAGTGCCAGCGCATTTTGACACATGATCGGGAAAAGTGTTCAAATTAATTTTGAAGTGGGGTGCGCCAAACTTAAATGAGACAATTAAGAACGGGCGTACTCCCTGATTGTAATCAGACCTTGAGCGTCCCACTCTCGTCTGAAGGATTAAGAGGCATTTATTGTAGTTAATGTAAGTAGGTAGCTTTGAATTTCAGATTAGACAGTTTTAGGAGCCGGAGGGAAAATGGATATAGACACCCTCACTTGTATCATTTTGTAACATTATGATCATTATTACATTCAGCTATTGCAAGAGAGAGCAAAGAGCAGAGAGATGTGTTTGAAAACACCCATGTACATAAGTCCTGAATTAATACATGAAGCTTTGATTCAGACTTATGGTGTTGTGATGTTCTCTGTGTATGCATGTTGAATGTTATGCTTAGTGTTGTTTTATTCTTTCTGCCATGCATTTGTTGTTTATGATATGTATGGATGATTTCTTGTTGAATGTCTGAAATCTGAGAGAAGGAGAGTAAGGAATGAGTTTCAATTGTTTCTCTGTCTGAGCAAGAGTTTTTCCTACAAGGAGTGCAGCGAAATTGTCTGCAAGGTGTGTGTTGATAGGAGTCAGAGTTCGTCTCTGAAAGCTTAGGAGGGATAACATTGTTCTCATTCTCGCAGAAGTGCAAGTCAGGCACAGGAGCCATGCAAAGTGTGCGCAGGCCGAGTAAGAGTCTCATAGGTTGCAAACCTGAGGGAATTGTTGAAAGACTGTTGTCGCAGGGAGTGCACAAAGTCGAAGAGGTTCAAATACTAGAGTGTATTTGAAGAAGTGCTGCAAGGAGTGTGCGCAGGAATTATCCCCAAAGGACTTGAGGAATTTTCAACCAAGTTCAGGAGAGATAGAGTCTTCGAAGTTGGCGAAGAGAAGCTCAAGAGGGATAGTGCCTTGAAGTGTTGAAAAGAGGCATAGCGAAGTTGTTTCGCAGGTGGACAAGTTCCATGAAGGAATACCTTGTTCATTTCGCAGGAGTTGTCAAGGAGGCATTGGACGGTCAGAATTCTCTGCGGAGAATTCACGAAGTCCCGAGAGATGTCAGATCTTGCATAGGAGCAAGGGGAGTTACGACAAGTGGTTTCTAAAGTGTAAAGCTCAAGAGAAATAGGGCCGTAGGATCCAAGCTGACAGGGGTCGTTGGATCACTCACGTCATCTCATTTCGGGGTTTCGTGAGTTGGAGAACCGAAAGCCTTGCAACGAGATTCGCGAAATCGCAAAGTGTGAAGTCCTGAAGGGGCAAAAAGATTTAAAGGTTGTGGACAGTGGAGAGTGGATAGGTGGCATACTTGTCAACATGGAGGTCAAACCTTTGTTGACCATTTCGGGGTTTCATGGGTTGAAGAACCGAAAGTTTAGCATTAGGATTCGCGAGGTCGCGAAGTTTGAAACTTCAAAAAGGCGGAAAGTTTCGTTGTGGGCCAGCACTAGGAAGCGTGTCAAAACTCAACATTTCGACATATCGGAGGAAAAGAGGTCGAGACTTTTGTCCCGAAAGTCCCGAAGTCACGAGTTGCGATAAGGAGTATCGAGGAATTCGGGATCTCGACACTTCGGGTGTCGGGATACAAAGGAGGTAGCACTTCGAAAAGTGAAGTCGTGAAGTGTCGAAGTTGGGCATGAGGGACACGTTGTAGAACCACAAGGTGGGCCCGTGTGATAAACAGGCGGACATGCGTCTCTTAGTGGAAGGAGTCAACACTCCGTTGACTTCTCGCGTCTCGGGGACTCGCGAGATAAGAGCACGGGAGCTCGAAGTTGAAACTCGCAAAGTGGCGAATAGTGAGAGGCGCTAGTGTTAAGCCTAGCCAGTGGTCACGTGCAAGGAAGGCGCTGACAAAGCATGAGTCATACCCATATCGACATTTTGGGTATCGCAATATTGGGAAGGAAGAGTCGAGAGTTTCGACTCACGAACTCACGAGTGGTGAGTTGGGACAAGCGTTTCGGTGCATCGAAAATTTGGGTTTCGGCAGTTGGAAGGGTGAGACACTCATAAGAAGAAGTCGCGAAGTCGCGAACTCCAAAGTTCTGAAATCGCGAGAAATACGACCACTTTGTTTGGTCAAAGGGAGATATGAATTGATGCTTCATGTCTGATCGCACGAGTTCAATTCATAAGGACCTGTGGAGAAGCACCATTGTATGTGCACGGGATTCCCGAAGAGGAATCAAAGAGTCCATAAAGACTCAAGGGTAGGAATTAGAACGATCCTGTGAGTGGATCTCGACCCGAGGGTTGGGGGTCTGCGTCACTGTGGTATCAGAGCTTGACTCTGTTTGTATACTTCAGAACAGGGAAAGCGAGAAAGAATCTCAGCCATGCCTCCGAGAAGAAGAGACAGACAAACACCCATTCCGACAGAAGAAAGGGAAATGCCAGAGGAAAGGGGTAGGCAGGTGCCAAATCCAGTCATGGAAAGAGATATGCATGACATACGCGCCAGACTTGTGGATGAGGAAATAAAATAGAGGCGCACAACTGGTGTTGGAGATGTCAGTGAATCTGAAAGTGAAGATGAAGCTGAACATGAAGGAGAAGAAGTTACAACAGAAGATGCAGCAAATGAACACCTACTCAGGGCTGTTGCAAGGATGGGTGCTAGGGAAAAAATGGATATTCCAGTATATGAGGGAAACCTGGATGTTGAGGAGCTTCTAGACTAGATTAGAGCTCTGGACACATATTTTGACTATGAAGATGTCGAGGAGGACAAAAGGTCAAACATGCTGTCACAAGACTTAAAGAACATGCAACATTGTGGTGGGATGAACTACAAGCTGACAGACGCTGCAAAGGCAAGCAGAAAATCAAGAGTTGGGATAGGATGATCGCAAAGATGAAGGCGAAGTTCATTCCCAAGGATTACCAAACTACTCTGTTTCGGAGAATGCAGAATTTGAGATAGAAGCTGATGTCAGTGAAGGAATACATTGAAGATTTCTATAGGCTGAACATCAGAGCAGGTCATCGGGAAAGCGATGATGAAAAGGTTTCCATGTACATAAATGGTCTGAGATACGACATTCAGGATGAGATGAGCATGATGACCATCCGAACGGTGGAAGATGCTTATCAGATGGCTCTGAAAGCTGAAGAGAAGCTGAGCCAAAAGCAGGGTCAAAGAGGCCAAGGCAGAAGCCAAGCCAGAGGAAAATCATTTGCCCAGGATAGGAATCATAAGCCTAAGGAGGAGTGGAAGAAACCTCAAACTCAAACTGAGAGAGGTGGAAGCTCACAGAGAGGGCAATATGCCGAACAGAGGGGACAATATGCTAATAACAACACTTTTCCTCGTGCTAGAGGGAGAGGAAGAGGTGGAGTGGTGAAATGCTTCACATGTGGAAAGGTCGGACATAAGTCTTATGAGTGTCCATATAGAAAGAAAGAAGGTGGTGAGACTCACATTGCCGAAGCACAAAGATGGAATGTTGAGGCAGAAGATGCTAAAGGCGGAAGATCGCTGATGATGTGGAAGGTTCTCTTAACGCCAGAGAAGGAGGCGGAGAATCCAGCTCAAAGGAACAAAATTTTCCAGATAGCTTGCAAAACCAAAGACAGGGTATGCAAGGTCATCGTGGACAGTGGTAGCACAAACAATCTCGTTTCTACAGAGATGGTAGAAAAGCTAGAGCTGGAGACGATTGAACATCCAAGCCCATACAGAGTTTCATGGCTACAAAAAGGACATCAGGTAAATGTCACTAAACAATGTTTATTTGAATTTAAAATAGGAGCACTAGTACATATTGTAAAAATTTTGACGTTTTATTTGCGGCGTTATGGACAAAATTGTCCATATTGTCACAAAATAGAGGAAATTTAAAAAAAAAAATTCAAATTGCCCGATAACATCGGTCTTGCCATGTTAATGTCTTTCTTGCCACGTTGACGTCTCTCTTGCCACGTTTTCCACCAGAACGTCTCTCTTGCCACGTTTTTGACATAGACGTCGTTCTTACTACATTTGTGAAGATTGATAGACGTTAACGTCATTCTTGCCACAACATATAGTCATTTATATGTTGTAACAATGAATTATCTATACATCAGATTATCAGTGTTTCCCAGACTCGACTCCACAGTTTGGGAGGAGGAGCGATTTGACTAAGAGGCTCTTGGATTTGTTCTAAGGGGGGAAATTTACCTTTCTCTGTAGGGCCGTGGCACTAGGAGGTTGGTTGGGATTTATTGAGGGCCGAACCCTCTCTTTGATGAGCAGTGAGACCATTGTGAGGGAGTCGTGAGGTTTGGAGTAGGCCGCGTGGCCCTTGAGTAGGCTGTATGGGATAGAGGAGGGCCACATACCCCTTATTGTTGAGCAGAGAGGGTTTGAGAGGGCGGTAGGCACATCTGGTTTAAGCCGTAGGGTTTGGTGAGGACCGTAAGTCCATTTTCCAAGTCGTGAGGGTAAGAAGGAAGGTCGTGGGGCCTCTTACAGATTCGTGGAGGATTTGGAGGAGGGCCGCAACCCTGTTCTATGCATTTGGGGGATCAAAGGAGGCTTGGGGAGCTTGGAGCAGCTCGAAAACACTTGTTGGGGAGACAATGGCATTATCCAGGTTTTGTTTGAGTTTTGCGGTATTTTTGTTGATGTATTACAGCTGTTGTAGTAGCCAATAGTTGTTTATTCTTATTGTTTATCAGATTCCATGCATAATAAAATTCCAAAGTTGTCTCTTCAGTCTTATGTGTAATTCGATGGTATGCAATATGTTTGATGAAATGCCCACTAGAAAAATACATGCAAATTGTTTGTAGAAAGCACTCAATCAACATAATAACATATGTAATGCAAAACATTTGACAAAGGCATACAACCAGAACAATAAAATTGACATCAAACACAATATCCTAGCATAACTCTGTTGGGAGATATTATATAGTTGGCAGAGTCTCAAGCTACTATAGAATTTAGACAATGGAATTACATAATCGACCACAAAATCTAAACCTTACAAGCAACTGATTTGACGTATTTAGACATAATTAAAAAAACAAAACAAATCTTCATCTTTGGACATTTGAAAGGGCAAATAGAAGCATTACGCTTTGCTGACTTACGAGATGGCATTGGTCACCCCACTTTGCATTGCTATCAAAATTGTGCATAGTTAACAACATACATACCTTTTATAATAAAGCAAGCTCTAAACATGCAATAATTCCATTTTAATTTAATCTATAAATCTCACTCCCAGAGTAAATTTTGCACAAATATATCAATCCATCAATCTCTTTACTCAAACATTGTCACTATCTCCTCCTTATTTTCCTAGAGTTCTGTTTCTCAGAAAAATACATCTAATCAAGAATTTACTACGATTACAGTGTACTGTACCTAGACAAAGGACGAACCACTAGGATCACGCATATCACAGATCCAATAGTATGGGTGAGCATCATCAAGGCTGTTGTCACTTACTTTTAGATTTCCAAAAGAAGCCTTTACACCAAAGGTGGATGGAAAGACCTGGAAAAAACATAAAACTTAGGACAAAGAGTGTTATAACTAAATGGAATTCTCTGCAAGGAGAAAACTTTGATGGTACTTTTGGTATACCTTTATATCATCATGTAAGTTATCTTGATACAAAGTAGCAAGATGGGTTTCATTTTCATTGTTCAGAACAAACTGTGCCCATGCCATACTCAGGACTAGCGAGAAAATCACTCTATCTTTGCCTTTTCCAAGCAGCCCTTTCACAATAGAGTTCTTCCGGTTGATAATTGCATTTGACTCTTCTTTACTGTTCTTTTCACCAGTTTCTTGCTTGATAATTGTCGTGAGTGTATCAGTTTGTTTTTCATCAATATCTTTTTCCATGTCTTCAATGTTTATAGCATTCACAAAATTCAATAATGCCAGAATTGTTGGCTTGTTAAAGTAAAAGGAGAGCGTAGCTAGTGAAAGCATTACCTGTGCAAGACATTTGCAATGTATACATTATCAAATTAGACATGTGTTATGCATATAATGTGCCAATAACATGAATGGCTAACACAAATACCAAACCTGCATGACTGAAAGTGAAACATAAAATTAGAGAAATAATGTATAACCTGCTTGCCCCTTGGTAGGGCGTTGGTGAAAATATCTGCTACCTGCTCATCATTCTGAATATATTGAAGCTAAACTGCCCCACGCTGAACCCAGTCTCTGATGAAATGATATCTGATCTCAATATGCTTCGACTTGTCATGAAACACTGGATTCTCAGATAGTTTTATACAAATCTGATTATCGCAGTAAATGACTGTCGGAATCAACTCACGACCAAATAACCCAACCAAAAAATTACGAAGCCAGATGGCCTCACAACTGGCTTGACTGGTTGCCATGTACTCTACCTCAGTCCAACTCAAAGCTACTGACCTCAGTTTCCAGCTGAACCAGGAAACATCTCCCAACCCCAACCCAAAACAACACCTTGAGGTGCTCTCCCTGCCAATGGCACATCCTGCCCGGTCTAAGTCTGTGTAGCCAACCAAACTCACCCCATATCCTCTGACATAGTCCAATATGAAATCCACTAATCCTGAAATGTACCTCAGCACATGTTTTACCCCAATCCAGTGAACACTCCTAGGCTCCACCATGTACTGGCTGAGAGTGTTCACGACAAAACAAATATTTGGTCTATTGTTGACCATATACATCCAGGACCCAATCAACTGCTTGTATCTCATAGCATCCTCCAACTGGGAATCTGAAGCACTAAGCTTCTTCCAGTTGGTGACCATAGGTGTAGACATGGGCCTATAGTCCTCCATCTGAAATCTGCTCAATATGTCTGCAACATACTTCCCTTGTCCCATAAAGATATGACCCACCTCTGGCCAAACCTCCATGCCCAAGAAATAGTGCATCAACCCAATGTCCTTCATCTCAAACTCTGATGTAAGGCCCTGCTTGCAATCAACTATGAGATGCTCCGCTCCCATGATGAACAAATCATCCACATACAGTATGAGAATGAGTGTATCCTCACCTCGTATAA
>ML776714.1:1341238-1364623 GCA_009831015.1 Picea engelmannii | reverse complement strand
TCCTTTGGGCTTGGAATGACTATTAGGTCTTGATATTGATATTGTATTTTTTTTTTTAAATACCTACACAAAGGTGGAAATTGTGACGTCTTTCACTCTTTTCCCGTCGCTATTGCCACGTCCAAGACGTTTCTCTTTCCACCTCCAAGATTGTCTCTCCCATAGCAACCACGTTGGAGCTAATACCTCGTCCTGTCGGTCTTGCCACCTCTGAAACGTCTCTCTTGCCACCTTAAGAATGTCTCTTTTGCCACCTTTGAAACGTCTCTCTTTCCATGTCTGAAACGTCTCAGTTGCCACGTTTGCAACGTCTCAGTTGCCACGTTTGCAACGTCTCAGTTGCCACATTTGAAACGTCGGTCTTGCCATGTTTGCAACGTCTCACTTTCCACGTTTGAAACGTCGGTCTTGCCACATTTTAAACGTCGATCTTACGACGTCAATATGGGGTTGGACAATCCAATTTATGATGACACGTGGTGTCATATAACGTCGCAATATAGACGAAAACTAGGTCGTCGGAAAACCGATGTCCTATGAAACGACGTTTGAGGGGGTCTGAGGTTTGTCGGTCTTTCGACAATAGAAAGTGGAAATTGCGTCGAACGCGCCGTCAGAATTTGACCCAAATGCAGTAGTGGAGGATATAACAATAAGATATTGTGTGATGTCATTCCCATGGATGTTTGTCATATATTGCTGGGCAGACCATGGCAATATGACATGAATGTGATTCATGATGGGAGAATGAACACATACACCCTAGAGAAGAACATGAGGACTCACATGTTGTTGCCAATTAAGGACAAAGAACCAAAACCAGAAGTAAGTAACACTGTACTTCTCATGAGTGGGAAGGAACTTCTTACAGAGGTTAAGAAGAAAGAAGCCACACAATTCATTGTGGTGAGGAAGCCCAGAATTGTTTTAACCAGTACAAGAGTGGATGATTTACCGGAAGAGATCCAGAAGTTGCTGGAGGAATTTGCTGACATAGTAGTGGACGAACTACCTCGTTCATTGCCACCGATCAGAAGTGTGAGTCATCACATTGATCTCATACCAGGAGCTAGTTTACCAAACAAAGCAGCATACAGATTGACGCCGCAAGAGAATGAAGAGGTCAAAAGACAAGTCCAGGATTTGATGGACAAAGGATTGGTAAGAGAAAGTTTGATTCCGTGTGCTATTCTGACAGTGCTCAATCCGAAGAAAGATGGAGGCTGGAGGATGTGTACTGACTCAAGAGCAATTAACAAGATTACCATCAAGTATAGATTTCCATTGCCAAGAATGGATTGCTTGAGTGGAGCGAATTGTTTTCCAAAGATTGATTTGAAAAGTGGTTATCATCAAATTCGTATGAGAGAAGGAGATGAATGGAAGACATCATTCAAGACCAATGAAGGGTTGTATGAATGGCTTGTCATGCCGTTTGGCTTAACGAACGCACCAAGTACCTTCATGAGATTGATGAATGAAGTCCTGAAGGATTTCATCGGAAAATTTGTCATTGTGTATCTTGATGACATACTGATTTTCAGTAAAATAGAAGCAGAGCATCTGAAACATTTGGCTACAGTGATGCAGAGGCTATAGCAAGAGAAGCTGCTGATAAATATGAAGAAATCCTCATTCATGAAGACATAGCTCATTTATTTGGGGTTTGTTATTTCTGCAGATAAGTTGAGGATGGATCCGGATAAAGTGGAAGTAATTAAGAATTGGCCATTGCCGAAGAGTATATTCGAAGTTCGAAGCTTACATGGATTGACTAGTTTCTATCAAAAGTTCATCAGGAATTTTAGTTGAATTAGCGCACCGATGATGGACACAGTGAAGAAAAGACATAAATCTTTTCACTGGACAAAAGAAGCAGAGAAAATATTCAATTTGTTGAAGAAGAAAATTATAGAACAACCAATTTTGGTGTTACCTGATTTCAAGAAGACATTTCAGGTAAAATGTGATGCAAGTGGGTTTGCAATAGGGGAAATCTTAAGCCAAGAAGCCAGACCGATAACATACTTCAGCGAGAAGCTGAATGAAACCAAAATGAAGTACTCCACGTATGACAAGGAGTTCTATGCTATTATTCAGGCATTGAAGAAGTGGAGGCACTACTTGATCCCTAAAGAGTTCGTTTTGTATAGTGACAATCATGCCTTACAATTTGTGACTCAACTGGACAAGTTGAATCAAAGACATGTTAAATGGGTTGAGTATATGCAAAATTTCACTTTTGTAATTAAACATATTTATAGAACTGCTAACAAGGTTGCTGATGCTTTGAGAAGGAAGTGTTTAATTTTGCAGGAGTTCAGAGTCAAAACATTGGGTTTTGATGATCTCAGGGACATGTACATAGATGATCCAGACTTCAAAGAGGAATATGAAGCAGCCGAGAAGCCAGTTCTCAGGAATATAAGTGAATGGATAGAATATATGATCCAATAAGGATTACTGTTTAAGGGTAATCAACTTTGTATTCCAAAGTGCTCCATGAGGGAGAATTTGCTGAAGGAGAAACATAGTGGAGGATTGGCCGGGCATTTCAGTCATGACAAGACGTTCTCAAAGTTAAACGGGTCATATTTTTGGCCGGGGATGAGAAACAATGTCAAAATATTTGTGGACGGATGAAGAATTTTCCAGCATGCAAAAGGAAAGAGGCAGAACACAGGCTTATATTAACCATTTCCCATACTTGAGAGGCCGTGGGATGCAGTGAGCATGGATTTCATATTGGGGCTACCAAGAACACAAAGAGGGTTCGACTCAATCTTTGTAGTGGTGGATAGATTTTCGAAAATGGCACACTTCATACCGTGTCAGAAAACTAGTGACACAACTCACATTACGAATCTGTTTTTCAAATAAGTCATTCGACTTCACGGCTTACCAAGAAGCATGGTTTCGGGTCGAGACACCAAGTTCGTGGGACACTTCTGGAGAACCTTATGGAAAAATATGGGAACAAACTTGTCATTTAGTTCAGATTATCATCCTCAGATGGATGGACAGACATAAGCTATGAATAGGAGCTTGGGAGACTTGCCAAGAAGTTTGGTGACTGAACATCACAGTCAGTGGGACAATATTCTGCCACAGGCGGAATTTTCCTATAACGATTCGCTTAACAGGAGCACAGGACATAGTCCGTTCCAAATTGTTTATGGGATGCAGCCAAGAGGAGTTTCTGAATTGAGAGATTCAGAACTGGATGAGACAAGGAGTGCTAGTGAAGAGGATTTTTCCGAAGCAATGAAGGAACTTCACAGCCAGGTGAAGGAGCGATTACAGAACTCGAGCCAAGAGTATAAGCGCAAAGCAGATCAACACAGGCGACAACTTCAATTTGACGTTGGTGATTTGATTCTTGCACACTTAAGGAAGGAAAGGTTCCCAAGGGGAACATATAACAAACTAAAAATGAAGAAAATTGGACCATGCAGGGTCATAAGGAAATTTGGGACAAATGCTTATGAGATTGAATTACCCGAGGGGATCGGAATTTCACCGATATTCAATGTCTCAGATTTGTACCAATACAAAATTGAAGAAAATAGTGAAAAACCAGAGGTTTAGTGGACTAAACAGATGCCTGTAGCTGAAAAGCCACATATGGAGAGAATATTGGACAAGAGAGTCAGTAAGAGGACCAGGAGAAAGGAATACTTTGAATACTTGGTCAGATGGAAGGGACATCCAGTTGAAGATGCCAGTTGGGAGAGTGAAGAAGAGATTCAAAAGCATGGACAGACCGTGCGAGAGCTCATGGACTGGAGCCCATGAAAATTTTCAAGCGAGGGAGTATGATGCAGGAGCATCACCAACAACAAGCGAGCGTGGAAGAAGCGCCAGTGCATTTTCACACATGATCGAGAAAAGTGTTCAAATTAATTTTGAAGTGGGGTGCACCAAACTTAAATGAGACAATTAAGAAGGGGCATACTCCCTGATTGTAATCAGACCTTGAGAGTCCCGCTCTCATATGAAGGATTAAGAGGCATTTATTGTAGTTAATGTAAGTAGGTAGCTTTGAATTTCAGATTTGACAGTTTTAGGACCTGGAGGGAAAACATATATAGACACCCTCACTTGTATCATTTTGTAACATTATGATCATTATTACATTTAGCTATTGCAAGAGAGAGCAGAGAGTAGAGAGTTGTGTTTGAAAATACCCATGTACAAAAGTCCTGAATTAATACATGAAGCTTTGATTCAGACTTATGGTGTTGTGATGTTCTCTGTGTATGCATGTTGAATGTTATGCCTAGTGTTGTTTTACTCTTTCTGCCATGCATTTTTTGTTTATGCTATGTATGGATGATTTCTTGTTGAATGTCTGAAATCTGAGAGAAGGAGAGTAAGGAATGAGTTTCAATTGTTTCTCTTTCTGAGCAAGAGTTTTTCCTGCAAGGAGTGCAGTGAAATTTTCTGTAAGGTGTGCGTTGACAGGAGTCAGAGTTCGTCTCTGAAAGCTCAGGAGGGATAACATTGTTCTCATTCTCACAGAAGTGCAAGTTAGGCATAGAATCCATGCAAAGTGTGCACAGGCCGAGTAAGAGTCTCAGAGGTTGCAAACCTGAGGGAATTGTTGAAAGACTGCTGTCGCAGGGAGTGCACAGAGTCGAAGAGGTTCAAATACTAGAGTGTATTTGAAGAAGTGCCACAAGGAGTGCGCGCAGGAATTATCCCCAAAGGACTTGAGGAATTTTCAACCAAGTTCAGGAGAGATAGAGTCTTCGAAGTTGGCGAAGAGAAGCTCAAGAGGGCTAGTGCCTTGAAGTGTTGAAAAGAGGCATAGAGAAGTTGTTTCGTAGGTGGACAAGTTCCGTGAAGGAATACCTTGTTCATTTTGCAGGAGTTGTCAAGGAGGCATTGGATGGTCGGAATTCTCCACGGAGAATTCGCGAAGTCCCGAGAGCCGTCAGATATTGCAGAGGAGCAAGGGGAGTTACGACAAGTGGTTTCTAAAGTGTAAATCTTAGGAGAAATAGGGCCGTAGGATCCAAGCCAACATGGGCCGTTGGATCACTCACGTAATCTCATTTCGGGGTTTCGTGAGTTGGAGAACCGAAAGCCTTGCAACGAGATTCGCGAAATCGCGAAGTGTGAAGTCCCGAATGGGAGAAAATATTTAAAGGTTGTGGACAGTGGAGAGTGGACAGGTGGCGTACTTGTCAACATGGAGGTCAAGCCTTTGTTGACCATTTCGGGGTTTCGTGGGTTGAAGAACCGAAATTTTAGCATCAGGATTCGCAAGGTCGCGAAGTCTGAAACTCTGAAAAGGAGGAAAGTTTCGTTGTGGGCCAACACTAGGAAACGTGTCAAAACTCGGAATTTCGGCATATCAGAGGAAAAGAGGTTGAGAATTTTGTCTTGAAATTCCCGAAGTCGCGAGTTGCGATAAGGAGTATTGAGGAGTTCGGGATCTCGACACTTCGGGTGTTAGGATACAAAGGAGGCAACACTTCGGGAAGCGAAGTCATGAAGTGTCGAACTTGGGCACGAGGGACACGTGGTAGAAACACAAGGTGGGCTCGTGTGATAAATAAGTGGACATGCGTCGCTTAGTGGAAGGAGTCAGCACTCCGTTGACTTCTCGCGTCTTGGGGACTCGCGAGATAAGAGCACGAGAGCTCAACGTTGAAACTCCTGAAGTGGCGAATAGTGAGAGGTGCTAGTGTTAAGCCTAGCTGGTGGTCATGCGCAAGGAAGGCGCTGACAGAGGAGGAGTCATACCCGTATCGACATTTCGGGTATCGCAAGATTGGGAAGGAAGAGTCGGGAGTTTCGACTCACGAACTCGCGAGTGGCGAGTTGGGACAAGCATTTCGGAAGGAGAAGTCACAAAGTCGCGAACTCTGAAGTTCTGAAATCGTGAGAAATATGACCACTTTGTTTGGTCAGAGGGAGATATGAATTGATGCTTCGTGTCTGATCACACGAGTTCAATTCATAAGGACCTGTGGAGAAGCACCATTGTATGTGCGCGAGATTCCCGAAGAGGAATCAAAGAGTCCATAAAGACTCAAGGGAAGGAATTAGAACGATCATGTGAGTGGATCTCGACCTGAGGGTTGGGGGTCTGCGTCACAATGACAGTGACAGTGACAAATACAATAACGGGGACATTGACAGGTTAATGTGATAGTGACAGGTTGATGTATCGGTGGAAGTAGCAGTGACAGTATTAGTGGTAGTAACAAGTTGAGTCTACACTTGTATTTTAGGGAGGGAGGAAGAGGCAAGCAAAGGGGGTCGTATCCTCCTTCCAATTGGAGTCAGAGAACACAGGGAGTTGTATATTCCTTTAGGTTGGAGCTTGTATATCAGGGGGTCGTAGCCTCCTTCCGGTTGTAGCTGAAGAACACAGGGAGTCGTATCTTCCTTCAAGTTGGAGCCTGTAAATTAGGGGTTTGGAGCCTCCTCCTAGTTGGAGTTGAAGAATCTAGGGAGTTGTAGCTTCCTTCAGGTTGGAGCATGTAAATAGGGGGTTGGAGCCTCCTTCCAGTTGGTGCTGGAGAATTTGGAAGTTGGTGCTTCCTATAAATGTAATATTCGATATATAAGAAAGAATTCCATGGTTTTCTCCCATTTGGGTTTCCACGTAAATTATGGTGTACTATGTATCTGCAGTTATTTGTTATGCACTGTTGATTGATACTTCTCACGATATATTGAATGCAATCATAAATGATATATTGTTGATAAAGTTAATGTTCACGTGTTATAATTAATAAATGGTAAAAAGTTATTAATATTGATTCACCCCCACTCTAACTATTGGTGAATATTCCAACAAATACTATGTAAGTTCCCTAAACAATTTATGGTACCTCCATTTTCAATCATTACTTTAAACTATGGTGCTAGAAATACAAAGAAATTGATAATTTTTTCTAATTTGTAATTGATGAAGTTATGGGTACTACCAGAATCAATCAACATTGCTATCTTTTTCTATTTGATATATCCTTCTACCTTGAGGGTTTATGGATTACTGATGCCGACCAATGGATGAATACATATCATTGGAGTAGTATCTTCTAGATCTAGATCTTGTGATGGCTCCAATTCTTAACATTCTTCCTCTTCACAATTTATGTAGAATAATTCATTCTCACCACATTTATGCCCCTTACTATACTTGCCGTCACAATTGAAACATTATCCCTTTACTCTTCTTTCATCCATTTTATGAGGTGTCAGTCTTGTCGGTTGAGTGAGGCTAGGAGAGGGAAAATGGTGCTCTCTATAGTTTCTAGCGGCCACTATTCTAGTCACCATATTTTTGTTTCCCACTTTCCTTTCCATAATGAAATATTTCTCTAGGTATTTAGGTTCGAAGATATGCACCTCATGTTGAATGTTCTCCTTTAAAGTGATCATAAAGAGATATAACAAATTATCCTTAGGAATGTTCTTCACCTAAGACTGAGCTTTTGGAATCGTTGAATGTGCTTTGTAATTGGACCTTTTCACTAAATATTTATCAATTGACTAAATAATGTATTTCTCTTAATATCTCCATAATGTGATATCAATTCATCCGTAAAAATGGAACAAGAGATAATATAATTATTTTTTCTTTCACAAAAAGACATTGATACCAAACAAATTGATCATTTTATAAATACAAGGATGCAATAGGTACCTTTTGTAAGCTTGGCACTTGGTGTAGATAAAAGAATTGCTCCATTTGGAATTATCCATGTTATAGGATCTTTACCTTCAAACTTCCTCATATTGATCTTTGGAATGAAGTATTTCCTTGGTGCCACATTGAAACCTCAGTGATGTGGATCTTGAAGTGATGAATAATCATGATTCTGGGACTCAATCTTTATTTCCTCTACATTTTCATGATTTCCTTTTAGTTTGATATATCCTTTAGGGAGTCTCTCATCTAGAGTATGTAATATCAAGGAAGAAATGAATGTTTTCATTTCTAGCATCTTATTTTCCATATGCTCCCAATTTTAATCCATTTTCTTTTCCATTTGTTTCCTATTTTCATCCATCTTATTTTCCACCTTTCCAATGTGGTGAAAATTTTATTCTCTTTCTCCTTGAGTCATGGTTGAGCTCTCTAGAGTTTTAATTGGTGAAGTAAAATTTGGAGGAAACTTTTGGAGCCATGTGAGAAAAATAATAATTCTCCTCTTTTTCCTCTTTTTTCACAAATTTTGAATCACCAAAAAACAAATCTTCCAATTAAAAGGTATGCCAATTGTAAGTTATGTACCTTTCAAACACTAATTTGGAGTATGTTTGGAGGGATGACCTTTTTCCTAATATATCTATGAACTTTGAAACATTGTGAGTTTGGATTTTTTTCCTGTAGTACTCTAATATGTCTTCTTAAAATCTTGAAAATTTCACAGTGTTAACCTTCACTCATAAAATGTTATAACAACAATTCCAAAATGTATCGTTTAAGACTAAATTCATGATTAGCAAACAACCCCAAATTCCATGAGATATATCTCACAAATTGCAATGATTCAAAGTATGGAAATTTTAGAGTTTGAAATTTCACCATTTTTTTTTATAGTGAAAATAAAAACATGACTTGTTTGAGACTAATTTGAGGACTAGTCAGAAACCCTAACTTCCAAAGAATATATATCCAAAAATATAAAAACCTAGAACATTAAATTTATATGAGACATAATTCTCTATGTATCCCTAATTTCCACAAAATTTCACTGTCTAAAAATTCCCACAAAAAAAGTTATAGAAAAAATTCCAAGATGACTTGTTTAAAACGTATTTTAGGATGAGTCAAAAGCCCTATATTCCATAGGATATATCTCCGAAAGTAAAACTAACCAGAACTTGAAATTTTTAGTAGACACAAGGTGATATGTCACCTAAGTAAACATCAAATTTCACTATTTGAAGTGTCCCATAAAAAAAATATATAGTGAAAATTCCAATATGACTTGCTTGAAGCAACAAAACCCTAGGATCGATGCTTTGAAACATGTTATGAACCAATGCCTTAAAATGATAAAAAGTCAATGAATAATAGTCCACTTTAAGGGGGAAACCCCATTTTACAATATATTCAATGTGCAAGATGAGATAAGATGCTCCTAAGACTAGGTATCTTGGTATATATATAGGAGACAACGAGTACAATTATATAATGAAAGGGTACAATGAAGGGTTCTAGCCAATCTATTAATATAACAATAGAAATGTAATAATTCACTATCTAGGGCTTAATAAGGGGTTTTATACTTAACATAGGGCTTTATCTAGGGCTTAACATTATACTATGTTTGTAATTCTTTCTTTAGGAGATAATGCATGTTGATAAAATATCCCCTTTGGTTCTTAGTATCTTCCACTTTTACGTTCTCTTTTGGTTGCATTGAATCTTTCTATTTTAGTATGATTAGGACACAACCTTGGCTTTCTTGAATACCCTTAAGTGTACTTAATTTACAATAAATTTTGACAAAGAAAGGCCTCCCTTATTGTTTGAGTACTTATCTTAAGGTTTTGTTTTTTATGTAAAGTTTGGGTCTTTTCTTTTTCAACATTCTAGTAGGATCGTTTACAACTTTTATCCCTTTGCTTGTTTGCTGTTAGATTAGACCTTTCATTTTAGATTTGAATGAATTTCAACCTAAAGAAAATAATATTCCCTACTTCTTAGTGTTTGGCTTGTTTCTTTTGGCCTTTTTTTGTTTGCAATTTCATGCTTGTTTAGCCCTAGTTCTTAGCTAGGTTGAAGTAGTAGATTTCATTTGTAAATTCGAATTATTTTAAGCTTATTTCTCATTTTAAAGTTAACTAGGGTAAATAAAGAGTTTCTTTTTACTTTAGTAGTTGTCTTAGTTTGTAGTTTGTATTTCAATTTTAGATATCTTTTATTGTAATTACTTCATTTATAAGCATTTTGAAGTTGATCACACTACATGTGCTCCCATTTAACACCCTTAACTATATGCTTGGTTCATGACCCAAAGCTCAAAATTAAAATAATTATTTGACTTAACACACTTAATGACCCATTGGGGATAAAATAATTTTGTAGTTGAGTTAGGGTTGTGAGGATATGCATCCAAATATCTCACCACAACCATTTCACATCTTAAACATAATGGTTGTCTTTTAGGGAACTTGAAATCTTTTTTATCAAATATAATCAAAACCCGTTTAACAATAGACATGCTCTTTGAAGTTGATATTGCCAAGGTTGGGATCATAGGTTTGGTTGAGACTCCTAGCTATTTCAATATTGAAGATCCTTTGACCATTTTATTTTATATTGAAGGAAAGAAACATGTTGCACATATCCGTGAAGAGGTAGGTTAGTGGCCATTCTTCTAGGTTTCTTACCTAGGTGGCTCTTGTACAAGGGAGGGAACCTGAGAAAAATTTGTACAAGCCTTTGGGACTTCATCACCCATTGTGTCCTAGTTATAAACTTCTCACCAATACCTTCACTTATCTACATAAGGGGCCTCATCACCGTTGTTGTTAGTTGTTTCGAAGGTGCTTTTTCCATAGTTCAGGCTTGTTTGAGCACTATTATTTTATCTCTTAGGCTAGAGCCTTTTTATTTTATAGGACATAAAGCTTCAATTATTCTACCTTTATTTTGATTCAAACACACTTGAAACCACTTGTTGCACCACCTAAGCACACATAATTGTTTCTTGATCATTTATTTGCTTGATTGCTTACTTTGGTGCTTTATCCTTTGATAGATTGATTTCCTTTTAGGATAGATACTTACACTTAGGATTCATTGCACCCCCAAGGAGACTCTCTCATACGATTTGAGGGATTCATCCCTTGATAATTCCTAGATGTGTTTTTATCTCCCATCAATGTGTTCCAATTCCTCAAAATAGCCCACTTTTGGGCCCATCATCCTTAGATTTGGGAATTCCTTCTTCTTCAAATTTATAATTCTCATCCCTTTTGAGACATTTTGGTTTAGGTGTTCCTGTAAATAATACCCCTTTGACTGGTTCATATTCCTCCAACCTGAGTACCAAATCAGTCTCTACCAGGTGGAAACTAATAATAACCAACCCACTTTGCCTTATATGGCGGTGTTGAATATCTCTGATTTGACAAAACTAATTAACTATCCTATCTGGAATGATGCCACTTGGATTTCTATGCCAACTAAGCTACCCTTGGATATCCATAAATTTGAGGGTTCTTTTGGAGAAGACCCTTCCAATCACATTATGTCTTTCCACCATTGGTGTTACTTTAACAAAATCACACGGGCCTCTATTCAATTCAGGTTGTTTCAATGAACTCTCATTGGTGCAACCACCAAATGGTACTTTGATCAACCAATTCATTCTCATGCACCTTTGAGTCCATATCCAAGGTGTTGTTAACCTTCTTTCAACTTCTAGTTTTCTATGACATAGGAATCAATATTCTCACCAACTTCCATCGGAATACTACCACCCATATCATGGATCACATCCATGAATGATGTAAATGACATGGCTTCTATAAAGATGAGATCAATGATATTTTCTTCATGGATTATTTTTTTAATTCCTCACTTCCTCCGATTGCCAAGGATGTGGCCATGACCATGCTAAATAATGAAGAGGAATCCATTCAAAAACTATGACACCATGGCCTTATCTACGCCTAGTAAGTGTAAGAAATCCAAGCCCTAGGTGACTAAAGTTCTTATGATATTAATCAAACAAGTATATTGCTAAATTTAATTAATGTAGAAATAAATTTTAGACCATAGCATTAATTACACAATATTTGGAAATTAAATAACGAAAGCATAAAAATTAATTTTACACATACATAGGTAGTTACTACTTCAAATCATCTTTTTATTCCTTCAAAACATTTACAAGGAAACCTCCACACACTGCCAAAAAAATAGAAATACACGGTTACCAAAATCACTTTGAACTGAGATTGTACAACTTGACTGAGAGAGACATCCTACTGGAAAAAACTATAAAACAACAAAAAACTACTATATGGCTTGTAGGAAAGCTTGTACGACCTATCTATACCATTGTATGGATCTAGACATATGACCATATAGATCCGTACGATACACAAACTTCCATATAAATATACAAAATTGTGTGGATCCCTGTATGGGACTATGCGTTGCCTAGAAATACCTCTTTCCTAGATGCTTTCTCTCTCCCTCTCTACGTCGCTCAACCTGCTCAACTACTCAATTTTCTTGTCTGTATGAACTCTCTATCATGTATTGTGTTTATAGTTTTATGTGAGACTTCCCTTTTGGTCTTGGCACTATGTCCCAAATATCACTCTTCATGATGGAGGTGTAATCCTCCACCATGGCATCCCGCCATACCTACTAGTATGTTTACTCCTGAAAACTAGAAGGCTCAGAATCTAGAATTTTTTTCATCAATTTCATATAGTTTAGAAACTTCTTTATAGGTTTTCTCTCTTTGAATGTGCTCCTAGGAGTCTCAACATATTCCTCAACACCCCTTAATGTATGTGTGAACCATAGAGTTCTCCTAATATAAGTGGAAGGGGATTCTATATCACACTCTTCAACTAAAGGTTTTTGTACTACTTTGGAAATCATTGGTGATCCATGCTCAACCTTCAAAACTTCCTTATCCTCATCCTCTATCACTAGGTCTAGAATCTCCTTAGACCTATCCTTTTTGCTATCTCATGAACTATGAACTCTAGAAGACCCGTGACTATGTCCCTTAGAATAGGAAACACCCTATGTTGCAAGCTATATATTTTATCTTGGTACAATTTATTATTAAAAATATATTCTTAATAAAATAAGAAAAGATACAATGGCACAAACACACACATTACACTTCTCTATGCAAAATTCTCATAGTTACAGACTCCTGCTTGCCTCTCCTTCCATTAGAATCTGTCTCAGCATTTCCCTTGTTGACATGTAGACCTATAATATCCTCCTCATGGTTGTAATATCCCTAGGCATATTCCATAACTCCATTCCTCATATAAGAACCAATTTGTTTTTCTTGCACCTTTAATTCTACAAGAAATGTGCATGTAATAATTATTGTTAGCACATGCATACTGTAAAACATTTCACTAATTAGAATACAAGTTATTATTCACATAAATTTATGAATAACACAATGTAGAAAATCAAAATATGATTCCTTAGACGAATTCTTATCTGAAACATATTTCCAACGACTCTACTCATGCCTCATTCTGAGTTCCGAGTGAAAATTTAGAACATTTACAAGTTGCAATTTTCCACTCATTACTCTATTTTCACTGGTACATAAATTACTTTATTACCTTTTGAAAATTTTAGTGCCTAATTCAAAATTATGGTTGGTATATGTCTTCCCCTCCTCAATACCTTTCCACCGACTATTTTTTTCCTCAAATTTGAGCTTTGAGTTGAAAGTTAGGGTCCGAAGAAGTTTAAACTGTTTTTCCATTTTATCCCTATATGTTACATGTGTCTTCTTTATCTTCTTGCACATTTTTTCGTACCTAGATTCTGAATATGGTTCCATGGTTGAATTCTATGGTTCATAAGATTTCCATACACTTCTCTTGTGCCCCAAATGAACTTATGAGCAAGGAGTTATGCCCTCTGGAAGTAAACTGGTGCCAAAATTATACCCTTAACTATTTCAACTGCAACTTTCTAATATGAGCTATGTTTTATGCTCGAAGTAGCTTATTGGAAATATATTTCTGAGTTTTTATTTATTTAAGCTATAGAGACAAGGTTTACTAATGGTACACACTGCTCTCGTAAAAAATGAATGCTTAAAAACGTCGTTTAGGGCCTCAAAATCATCTCGCAAGTTTAAGACCTTCAAAAATCTTAAAAGTTCATAGAAAATTGTCTGTTTTATTGTTATAACAACCTTTTAATCTACACCGTTGATCTCAAAATCAGGGTAAATCTTAGCTACTAGTCTAAAATATATCGATGATTGAAGATCAATGATAGGCTAATTCTTTGGTGAACCAAACTTGCTCACATATTTCCCCGAAGCTCGATCATTGACCATTGACCGTTTCTCTTGACAACCAAAATTTTCCCACAAATATTGTTGAACCCCGATCATCGACGAATTTCCTTAGCAACCAACATTTCTAAAAATTTCACCAAACCACGATCATTGGTGATCGACCATTGACCATATCTTGGTTTACGTGGAAATTTGGCTGATGTGGCATGACCCGTGAACACTAACATGGAAACTTGGCTAATGTGGCAGGACACATCATCATCCTCTTTTCTTCATCGATGATTGACAACTTATCTTGGAGGAACCGAACACCTTACTAATTATGTTGACCCTCGACCATCGACCACCAACAATTGACAATTTCTCTTGGTCGAACCAAACTCTTCTCCAAACTTTCCGATCTGATCATCATGCATCTGATATTTGTGTTGGAAAACTAAAACTCTTTGCAAATTTCATCGATTTAACCATTAGTCATCAACGATATCTCTTGGAAAACTCCAACACTTATAAATTTTCGACCAAATCCTATATGAATTTGGGTCGTTGATCTTCCATTCAAAATGATCTTGATATTTGATCTGCTCCAACTTCCAAATGAATGAAAATAAATCTAGACCTTTGATTTGTCTCATTTTCTCAACTTCCAAAAATGAATATCGACCGTCGATATTCTAGACCTTTCCCAATTCTACAGTTCTCATTAAAACATGAATTTTGACCTTCCAAGTCGAATTTAGCTATGGAACTCTACAGATTGATGCCCTATATCATCTATTCAATATTTCTAAGGAATTTACACTCGAATTTGCTCACGAATTTGAGAATTTCACTCTAATTTTCTTTGTTTTCCCTTAAATTTGTGATAGAACAAAATCTACAACAACAAATTTTCCCAAATTCACACTAGTTCTTGGCCCATACAAGATCGATATTTGAACCAGAAGCTTTGATACCATAATGTGATGTTCCCCAACCCCGTTAGGGTTCATTATGTGTGGAAATACTCATAAAATCAAAATATTCTACTAACTAATCTTATATCTTATCAGTTACATGAAAATATATTGTTTTAACCATTTGTTGATACCATGAACTAGATGCATCTACACCATTCTAAAATAAACACAAATGTATCTAATAAACTCAATTAAAACAACATATACTTCATTCTCAAACACTGAGTTAATACACAACAATTAAACTCATAACACAACACGAAAACAAGATAAAACACTTAAATTTTAAAAACAATTGTGCAACTAACTGCTTGGGATGGACGTTCCACCCAACCATATACTTTCTATTTGAAATATCAAGAACAAGTCACCCCCGAGTTGGGGCTAGAAATCCACAAAAGAGGGTGGTCTCTCACTGTCCATTCACAACTCAAAAAACCCACAACCCACTGGTATTCTCCTACAACTATCTTGATTTTCCACCATCTCTCTTCCTCTCGACCTACCCAACCCAAGGAATGCACCCCTTCACTGCTCTCAGTACACTGGGTGTCCCATTTGTTTATCAGGGTCTCTCTAGCATAGGTAACTAGGAATCTCTCTACTAGGAAACTCAAGGGAGCTCATTGCTAGGAAAACTACTAGGAAAAACAATAGCAATCACTTGTTGATATAGTGAAACTCACACACGATTTCAATCTTCAATCCTGACAACCTGTCTCTTCAGTATTCTACTCCAAATATGCTCCATAATTCACCCTCCATAGTTTCTCTAGCTCCAAGCTCTTGTTTTTTTTCTATCTTCTTGTTGTTCATGCAAAAACATTGATTGCAAAAAATTGTTGTAACTGTCCATATAAATTTCCTCTCTTTGGCTTACTTGCTTGATTTACTCTCAACCCCAAACTATTTGTACTCAAATCCCATGCTTCCAATAACTATCGGATGTGACTTCTCACACCCACCCTCTTACATGTATTCAATGATTGTCTTTGGGGACACTCAATTAGAATTAGAAGGTTCATATACCAATAGTAATTTTAGGAAGTGTGTTGAGTTAATATACACGGGTAATTCCCCCTTTGACACCTCTTAAACATTCTCTTAAACCCTCCCCTCTCTTGTGTATTAATTCAACCCCTAACTTTTCCCATGTCCCCTTAGTAGCCGAAATCACATTTTATTATTAAAACTTAAAATTCCAATTCACATATACAACGGTTGGTCGTAGCTACACATTATATCTACATTAAGCATTAATTAAACTAGGGATTATAGCAGGGATGTTACAATAAGAATTCAAATATTTAGGGCCTCCTCCACTTCTTTAAAATCAACATGCACAAATGATTTTGAATTTGGGGGTTTAACCCTTTTAATAGAAAAGCCCTCATTTTTTGTTTTTCTCGTATGAACTCATATTAACTCCAATTGATGTCTTCTCTACATCATTGGAATCTTATTTTCAATCCCTTCAAAAGGGAATTATTGTTGATACTGAGAGGGGGGTTGTTAGTATCATGTACAATTCATTTTTTTTTTCAACTTATACTTAAACCATTCAATTATATCCAATGAGAAATGAACAATAGTAGAAGAGTTACACCAATACACCACAATACACCATGCACAATATATGAGAAATAATTAATAGTTATTGTTCAAGGGAAGTAATGACTTCCAAAGGTAGCTACAACTTCCAAATATAAAGGGAGGGATAAAAATCCAAGAGGAAGATACAATCCTCCAATATCAAGAGAGAGTTGACCTCTCCATCCTTGCCCCTTCCTTCCACCCAAGAATATATGAGAGATAACAAAACTTTACATTAAATCATCAACATCAACCAACCATCACATAAAACCTGATAATGCTTCTTGAGACTTCTTCAACTTCTGAAATTATTCAATTCTTGGAATACTCTGATCCTGTAGATAATATTACTCAATGTATACTATGAAACTCCTCCAAGTTTCACTCGAATCCTCCCCAAAAATAATTTATAGAGAGAACGGTAGACCTTATTCAATTTTGGTTTATGCAGGAGAGCAAAATTGTATAGTATTCCCCATGCTCAATATTTAACATCAGAATCTGAAAATCGCACAAAATAAACTACAACCCCTACTCTTTCCAATAAAATTTGTCTCACTTCATTTGGATTCTCTATGAAAATATTATGACTGTTTTACCCGGAACACCTGTTTATTGACTAGCTTCAGGACTAGTCAAAAACCCTATCCTTCACAGAGTGTATCTAAAAAATTATAGCGAACAAAGAGATGATTTTTTTACCACACATACCTAGATATGTCTTATCAATACCATATCAATTTAAATATCTGAATCGTTCTAGAAAAAAAATTATAGCGAAAATGGTAAGATGACCTGTAAATAACATACCTTAGAACACATCACCAAAAGACTTCATCCTCCCTTGAAATCCGACCTTCTTTACTTCATATTTCCTCTGAAATTTTACTTGTGTATAAAATGAATGTATAATGATATGTATTTATACCATTTATGTCACTTCCTTTTAACATTAGGGCCGACTTGACACTTTCTTATTTTGTAATTCTTTTCTTTAATTATCTTCAGGGCCGACATGTACTTCCTTCTTCAATTCACTTTGTCATCTTCAAAAATTCATTTCTCCTCAACCATGTGGATCCACGTGACGTGCCACCTACCATCGGAAACAACATGATGTATACTATCCATCCATGGGTGTTGTGTCTTCATGTGCATTGTCCTTCATGTCCAAATACCTTCATCAATCTTGAGGTCCAAAACCAATGACTAGGGTTGACATCAATGACAACAACCAATCTTCCAACAATTATATGATTTTATTTCTTTGATACTTCATGTGGAAGAATGTTTCTTGGGAGTAGTAAAATAGGTACCTTTTTTAAAAATTTATATGCATTGATTATATTTTCTTATGCACCTTGAGGCTTTGGTACTAGTTGAGTTGTGTGCAAAAATTCACCATGGAAACCCTAGTATCTATATCGAGTGTGGTCCTTTTTAGGTATATCTTCTTAACTGACATTTAGTGTAGTTTATCTCCCCTGAGAATGTTTTATCTTCCTTTAATTCCCATTAGAATTTCCCTTAGGACCACCCTCTCTTGGGTAGATGGATTAACCCATCCATATTTTGCATTTACTATAACCTACATATAGAATTTCCCCTCCATGGATGCCCTAGTATACTGACTCTTTTTAAATTTTGGCACCCATGAAGGCTCAAGAGAAAATATTCTCTCCGCTGCATTGCTGCTAGTGAACCTAAAGGTTATGAATAACTTGTTGAACACTTGTATGACACAGATCCTAAGGCATGTAATATGTTTCATCTCATATACATAAATGTTGACTTTTTTCTATTTGTTTTTCGTGTTAATTAATGTGTAAAATAAGAATGCAATTTTTACGATTAATATTCTTTACATTAACTAGTTATTTGTTATGTTGTAGATTGTTAGGTGAATTTTTGTTAACATCATCAAATATTTTACCTCACACATATCCATGTTTGCATGCCATTATGAAAGACATTAGAATGGATTAGAAAACTATAGATGCATGTCCTAATTATCATATTATATATTATGGACAACATGCTCACAATGTCTTATCAGTAGATATCACACTGATCAAGTATAAAAAAGGGTGCCTCGAAAAGTTCTTCTTTATATTCCCATAATTCCACGTTTGCAGCGATTGTTCAGGTGTGAAAGCATAACACAATTTATGGATTACCATGCATGTAACAAAAGTGAAGATGGTGTTCTTCGAATTCCTACTGATGGTTATGCATTTAGGGAAACTGAGGAAAAATGGACAGATTTCAAAGTTGAATCTCGTAATGTTAGGCTTTCATTAGAAGTTAATGATGTTAATCCATTCAGAGAGCTTAGGTCTATTTACTCAGCATGGCCTATTTTTTTTATCAACAATAACATTCCTCCTTGGATGTTAATAAAGAGGGAGCACATAATGTTGACAATGATTGTTCCAGGTATTTGTTTACATTAATTTTTTGAATGTAACATTTTCATTTGTTTCATTTTTTGCATAATATCTTTTGTTTATTTATTTACTTATATATACATATCATGGTTAAAGTAATTATGTGTAATTTCAAACAATTAGGTAAGTACCAAGTTAAATATATGAATGTATATATCGAGCCTCTTATCGACGAACTACTAAAGTTATGGGCTGACATCACTATGTATGACATCTGCAAACCAATCGGGGAGAAGAAATTTAAATTCAGTGGAATAATTTTATGGACAATTCATGATGCCCCAGGACTAACACATTTTTGTGGTATGTAGCATTCTATTACTCTTTAATACTATATAATTTTTTAAAGATATCATGCTGCATGTTTAATTTTAAAAAAATCTCATCGTATAATTGACATTAATCCATCTTTTGCAGGTCTTCAGACAAAGGGTAAATTTGCATGTCTAGTTTGTGGTCCTAAGATGAAGTATCATCATTCAAAATTTTTAGGAAAGGTGGTTTGATGAGTATAGACACCTCCTATCTAAGAACCATAGGTATCGTACTACTGAAAAACATCTTTTCAATGGGAAAGAAAAGACTGGTTTAAAACCACGAAGAATGACACCTCACCTATGGAGGTTGGAATATAATAGAAATCGTCAAGGTACACAATTGATTTATGTATCGTATATGTAATGTTTTGAATTTTTATTTTAATCATTGAATTTATTTTACCGTATTTGATAATTATTTTTGTGTTTTCTTTTATTTTTCATGAAGGCTGCCATCATGAAGGTATTAATAATGGGCTTCCATGAGGAATGAAATGTTATCCCACTCAATTCATGAGGTTTCCCTACTATGAGGAGCTAAAAATAGCTCATTTGTTTGATACAATTCATATCGGGAAGAATGTGACAAAAACATTATGGCGAATCATAGATGGTAGAAGTGATAAAGAAAAAATTGTCAAAATTTGTACTGACATTTAGGAAGCCAATCATGCAATGCAAAGTGTGATCCGATCAAAAAGAGATGGACTAGACCGAAATAAATTTCCATGGTTATTAACAGAGCAACAAAGAAATGATGTAAAAGAGGTCATTCAAAGAATTAAATTTTCCACGGGTTTTACTTCAAACATAAATAATACCTTAACAAAGAAAGATGAATTTGGTGGGGTAACAACACATGATTAGCATACCTTCATTAAGGTAATAATTTTGCTATACATATTTATATATATTGGCCTTACACATCTTTTAAGTTTTTTTATTTTTTTTGTCTTCTTTGGTCGAAACAAATAACGATTCATTTTTTTGTTATAGTATGTTCTACCGCTATCTCTCCCAAATGACTTTGACAACAATGCCAAACAAGTTATAGATGATCTTGGAAAATACATGGGGTAAGTAGTTGTGATTTATATGCAAAATGTTATTTCAATTTGTTGTTGTACTTAATGACATGTTTTTTACTTGTAATGTAATATATTATATTATGCTATGTTGAAACATGTTATTTTCTTGTGTCATGATCTCATGTAGATGGTTGTCATTGAAAGAAATCCATGGAGATTATATAAAGTATTGGAAGAGAGAAATTCCTCGGCTAATGTGTGAAATGCAAAAGTATATAGCTCCAACATTTTTCAATGCACAAGAACACTACCTCATACACCAAGTTGAGGAGATTGAAATTTGTGGACCTGTACACACAAGGTTAATGTGGATGGTGGAGAGGCACTTGAAATCATTGAAGGATTTGGTTAGACAAAGAGCACATCCTGAGGGTTATATGGTATATCAATCCATGGTGTATATTAGTCAGTATCTTCCTAAATTAGCAACACCAACTATGCATGCAATGGATCGCATTTGGGATGTGAACTCCATCAAAAACATTGAAGATCAGGAGCACATGTTGGGGAAAGGTAGAATGAAAAAAATGAGAGGTAATATATTAATAATTGTGGAGATTTATATGAATACATATGATTTTTTTTTTTTTTGTATATGATCATACTGATTAATATATTAATATCTATTATTTCATAAATTATTAATATTTACAACAGACGTTATAACTAATATTTAATATTGGTGAATTATGATTTTTTGATTCAGTTGCTCAAGATTGGGATGCACTGCATTTATACATTGCAAACAATCTTGATTGGATGAATGTATGGATTCGAATATGTAAACAACATCATGGTGGTAGGTTATCATGGCAATGACTGTCTGAATTGGTTAGAGAAGCTCGTCGTAATAGAGATGCCAATGTTACACAAAAGGAAATTGATTTAGCATATGGTTTGAAAGATGGACAAGAAATAAAATTCACCCATTTTATTCAGTTATTTTATATTATATTAATGTGACTACATGTGTACTTATATATTTTTCAGATACTTTCCAAGTTATATAAATATGTTAATTTATTAATGGACAATGCATCTTTTACATATATGGCATATTGCAGTTGAAACACCACAAGGCTATGTGGTGCAATGGTCATAAATTTCGCATCAAATAGTTGGATGAGAACCAAGAAAAATTCTGATAGTGGGATAACTGCAGTATTCCAGGTCACTAATGTTTCCTCTAGGAGTGACAGACATCCCCGAGAATATAAAAATAGATACTATGGGCATTTGAATGATATACTCAAGTGTGACTTTAATTCCTTCAAATTAGTTCTGTTCGACGTCAAATGGTATAGGTTATGAATGCATGAACGCAATGAGGAAAGAACTGTTATTCAACATGCCAACAGATCTCCGATGATTAAAACAACAATGTTTGAAATATGACATGATCACTATATTTTTCCAATCCAATGTGAACATGCCTTTTACTCAAATGTTCCAAGTGAGAGGGATTGATCATTTGTTTTTAGATATGATCCAAGAGGAAGGCTAGTTAAGTATACTCATGTACAGGAAGAAGATGATTTTCCAAATCATATAGAGCCAAAAGATCATGCAAGGTCAACATACGAAGAAGATCATGATCCAGGCATAGGACATAATGCAATTCTTGATGATGATGTAGATGAAAATATGATCGAAAATGACATTTATGACGATGATACAGATGTTGAGTTTAATGAAGAAGAAGATATAAAATAAGGATGATTATACAAATGTTGAGTTGGATTAGGTACGTGACTATATATTTTAATTTGTATGAATTATTCTCTTAAATTTTTTTACTTATGTCATGGGTTAATTACATGTTTTTAATTTTTATGCGATGTTTTTATATCCTATGTTACATGTTGTTTAATTATTATGTGAAACCTGAAAATAGTCGCCAATATACTAAAGTACGTAGTAAACTAACAATATCATTTACAAACACATAATTTCATTTACCTTCAGTAATTTTTATTTTTGTAGTTTCTATGCATGAATCTTACTAGGTTGCTTTCAATTATTTTCTATTTTATAGATTGGGTATTGGGGAATTGAGAGTGATGTGAGTGTTGGATTACTGAGAGGGGGGGTGAATCAGTAATAGAGAAATTTAATCCCTTTTAACCATATAATCCAAGTGTTATATCAACGAAGCATTATCATCCAATAACTGTAGAGTTAATAAGCAATGAACAAATGAACATTCATACACATACACAATACACTAGTGTTTTACGTGGAAACCCAAATAAGGAGAAAACCACATAATTATTTTACTTATATGTCTTGAAGAATTACATTCATTGGAAGCACCAACTTCCTTTGTTTTCAAACTAGAAGGAGGCTCCAACCCCCTAGTTTCTCAGGCTACAACCTGAGGGAAGCTCCCACTCCCGAATTCTCTAGCTACAACCAGAAGGAGGCTACAACCCCATATGTTCTCCGACTAAAACTAGAAGGTGGCTACAACCACCTGTCCTTGCCCCATCTTGCCACCCTTAAGTAGAAGTAGAATGATGGAACCACTGTCACACTATCACTGTGAGATATACCGCTGTAAACCTATACCAATAAATCTGAACCATGCATCAACCTCTACCTCAACCTGTAATCAACCTGTACCATAAACAAGTGCATCAACCACGCACCAACCTATAATCAACCTGTACCATAAACAAGTGCATCAACCATGCACCAACCTGTACCTCAACCTGTAATCAACCTGTACCATAAAAAAGTGCATCAACCATGCACCAACCTGTAATCAATTTGTACCATAAACAAGTGCATCAACCATGTACCAACCTGTAATCAACCTGTACCATAAAAAAGTGAATCCAACCATGTACCAAGTATGTACCAATAATGTGTCAACTACTCATCAACTATGACTCATCAATATGTACCAACATCATCAACTATACACCTCTTGTATGTGCACCAACTCATCAACTACTTGTCTCAACCATGTACTCAAC
>ML776714.1:1321319-1334430 GCA_009831015.1 Picea engelmannii | reverse complement strand
ATAAATTATTCTTGAAACCAAGAGAAGCTCATTCATTTTTATACCATCATGATTGTAGATGTCATCATTGTTGCCATAGTATTGCATCAACGAAGTTTCGATGAACGTGTTTGTCATTTCTATAGAATCTTCATTGAAACTGTTTGAAAACATGGGGATTTGACCCATGAGTTATGTGGCAAGAAGAACATGCATTTACAAATTACTCAAATATGACTCACACACCCACTCAATATATCTGATATCGACCTTGTTACGTTTGAACCATATCGTTGTGATATTGAAAAATCCCTCTTTTTCGTTCATTGTTTAATCAACACCATAAAAATATGCCCTTGCAGTACTAGATGAGGTAATGTGTGTACTGTCGAACGAATTTTAAAAGGAACAACAAAAAGACATGGCACTAGGACTAGACATGGGAAACATTGACATGTGAATGGGGCCAACGTTGAATTTTTTTCTGTATGCACTGAAATTTGACATGAATAGACTATTCACATTCCTTAATGACATGGGAGGGTTTCTATACTCAACTTTGACTCACACACACACTTTTTTCCATCATCAATTCATCATGGAAACCATAAACCCTATTTTTCTTTCAAAGTACACAAATTGGTTGACACAAGTTTTAAGTTTGCATCAACCTTTTTTCATTTTTCTTTCAGGTTCTACATTAATGTAGATACAATGTATGTGTGTCATAGTTGCGATGAGAAAATCCCTCTTTTTTCATTCATTATTTAGTCAACACCATAAAAATATTCCCTTATAGTACTAGATGTGGGACCATGTGTACTATCGAACAAATTTTAAAAGGAACAATGAAAAGACATTGTACTAGGATTAGAGATGGGAAACAATGACCTGTGAATGGGCCCAACAATGAAATTTTTTCAAATTGTTTCTGTATGCACTAAAATTTGACATGGATAGACTATTCACATGCCTTAACGATATGGGAGGGTTTTTGGACTCAAATTTGACTCACATGACCACTTGTTTCCATCATCAATTCATCATGTAAACCATAAACCTTATTTTTCTTTCAAAGCAAACAAATTGGTTGACACAAGAGAATCTCATTCATTTTTATACCATCATGATCGTAGATAGACTATTCACATGCCTTAACGATATGGGAGGGTGTTTGGACTCAAATTTGACTCACACACCCATGTGTTTCCATCATCATTTTGACTCCCAAAGACAAATGTTATGGTCTAATTTTCCCAAACTATGCCCTAATTTTCCCAAACTATGAATGGGTTAGGACTAGAGTCAAGCTCAACATGAGGGTCTTCTTTCCCCACTAATTCTGCCAAGCCCATTCCCTTGGACGTGGTTTATCTATAATATAGTAGCTAGGGACAATGGGGAATCTCGTTAATGATCCATTCATGCGCATCACTAATTAGATGATGAGGCATCTGGCTACCTTAAGATAGTCATAGTTAGTCATGCTGTTTACCCACGCTTGGTTGAATTTCTTCACTTTGACATGAAAAGCAATGGGAATAAATCACATTGCATATTTAGAAGGGTTATGGGTTATGGGTCGATGATTTAGAAGGTTAGGGGGTGTAGATTCAAGGTCTAATTTAGGTGATTATTGTTAGCACCATAATTTTCATAGCTAGAGTTAGAGGTTTTTCCAAAGTTTTCAAAGTCATGACATGATCTTGGGAAAATGAAGGCATTACTAGATGAGTCATAGGTTAGCGTGAATATCATGTCAAAAGGTATTATGGTTCATCATCACCTTTCATGAGGTTAGAGAAGGAACAGTCATGACACTCCATGTCATTGGTATCATTGAAAACTTCAAAAGCATACTCATGGTGCAAGTTTGTTGCATAAAGGATTTTGCTGCGTTCATTTGTTGCGTGTTGCGAAAAGGATTTCATCGCACAGAGGATGTTGTCGCGCAGATGATGCTATCTCACATAGGATGGTGTCATGCAGAGGATTTTATCACACAGAGGATGCCATCACACAAATGATGCTGTCCCACATAGGATTTTGTTGCGTAGAGGATGTTGTCACGCAGAGGATGTCACACATATGATTTCATTGCACAGAGGATGCTATCGTGTAGAGTATGTTTTCGCGTAGAGGATGTTGTCATGCATAGGATGTTGTCGCACAGAGGATGTTGTCATGTAGAGGATGTTGTCTCACATAGGATTTTCCTGCACACAGGCTACAGGGCACGCTACGCAAATGACTGGTTTAGTGGTCAACTTCAAGATCACTTTCTGACCAACTAGAGAAGAATTTTGAAAATCCCAGAGATTTTTTTTTTCTGAGACAAAACAAATAATAAAAACCTCTCTCAGTTTTCATGATTTCATGTCCGAGACATGTTTTGCGACATGTATTTCGGCCATCTGGAGACAGATTTCAAGAAACCAAGAGAGATTTTTCTTTATAACAATCTTACCTAAAAAAACCTCTCTTCGTTTTGAAAAATTTATTTTGATTCAGGATATATGATGCCATATTTGACCCCTACTTTCCCAGTCTCCTGCACAATCTACTGCGTTTTTGCTGTAGGTTACTGTTGCGTAGTAGACCTGTTATGCAAGGGTGACAGAGTGTCCAATAGTGCACATGATGACTCATCACAACCATATGGTGGAATTGTGATCATGATCAATGATTGCAAAGAATATTTTTGTTATGATTATGATTTGGCAAAGTCAGGTTTTCTATTTTTAATAAATCCATTGACGTTATTGTTCTCTTTCAAAGAAATCAGATCCATGATTCTAGGAGGGAGTAGTTCGACCCTGGAAGCCAAGGGTGACATTAGTTTTCTATATATGGGGATAATTTTCATGTAAATGGGGTTAGGACTAGCGGGAGAGAGACCTTCCTTTGTAGTTGGAAAAATTTGTAATTTCTCATGAATTTTAATACAAGCAAAGAATGTTTTGATAGCATAGATTCATCGTGGTGTCCCCTTTCAATGTGTTTTCCTTAGTTCACATTCATTTCACTTCTGTTATTTCTTCTAAGAATAAATAAGAGTAAATGATCATAATTCATCCTTAATAGATGCTCTCTTCATATAGTTAATGTTGGTGTCATGTTTTAATGATTGCAGGTTCAGAATTAACCCTTTGTTAGGTGCTCTGTTCATTGTAGTCAACCTTTATGTTATTTCTTCTAAATTTGCAATTGAGAATTCATCCTTATTATATGATCTCATTTGTAATGGGATTTTCTTATTTCTTTCTTACCATCATCTGAATATTATTTATTGCTGAAAAGGTGTGCTTATTTTGCCTCTGTTCCCTCAGGAATACATAGCTATGTTAATCTTCATACATATATCAGAAGTTGACTCCCTTTCCCAATGGTTTCTTCCTCAAGCTTGCCCTACCAACCCTTTTAAAACAAAAACAAACCTGTCCTATTGCAGAATCTGACCTATGTGCATTTATTGATGAATCCTTTGAGTTATTATCAGTCATCAGACATCTGAGAGAGCCCTCTCTAGTTGTATAGGTTAGAATACAAGCTAAAGTTGGTTGAAACAATTACCTTGGGGTTTTCTTTGATACAACCCAAAGAAAATTCCAAGTGTTAACAATTATTAACACATTAACCCCTATCATACAATATATAATATAATAATTATTAAATATACATATTAATTATTAAATATATATAATTATATTATATATAATAATCCAAACCAAAAAAAATAAAATTACATTTCAAACCTATGCGCACGTGAAGAGAGAAAATCACGAGGAGACCACACAAAGAGATCAGACGAGGGGAGTCGAGGAGAGAAGAAGAGGAGAGCCAAGGAGAGTCGAGGAGATCACACTGTGAGGAGAGACGAGGAGAGAAAACCATGAGTAGATTCCCAAACCCCAAGATCTATGTGAGGGAATTCCGATGAAGGAGATCTAGGGAACGACACCGGAGGAGATAGAAGTCACAGAAGGAGAAGGAGACTGAGCTAGAGGGAACATTGTGAGAACGCTTGAGAATGGTGATTGGATTTTACCATCATTGACTTTTCATTATTGTCCAAATTGATTTGGAAAACCTTCACATTTTAAATAAATCCAATTAATCAAGTTGATGATGTTTTCTCACCTGTATTTGGGAGGGTGGTTGTTAGCATGCATAATGGCCAGGCACATTAATAATTCTTCCATCATATTAATGCATTTAGGAAGGATCTACTTCACCAAGAATATCAACCCCCTTAAGCATTCCATTTTGATCAATCTGAAGAAGGTCATGATGCCTTCCTTCCTATTGTTCTTGAGATTGATTCTAGGATCGAAGAATAATGCCAGACATCAAATATTAAATGGAATGTTTTTTGTAATGCTTTCTTCTACCTTCAATTTTATAAGATGCAACTTCAAATGAAATTTATTATAAGAAAATTTAGAGGCAGTATCTCTTTCTCTGAGTCGTAATTTTAATTTTGATGTGGGGTTCAAATGATTCACAGAATTGTTAAAATAAAGTAAGGTATCAATTACAGATAAATATTACCTCATTTGCAGTAGAATAAAAGTAGAATATATGTCCCTGATAGATGATTAAAAATGCAGAAACTCACACAGATTATAGGTCTTGTTTTACTCACAGAAAGAACATAGGAAAAACTGTAATTGAATAGACTTCCGATGTATTGATATCACAATGATGTATTACTAAATTGTAATATTTCAACCTTCAAGAGCCACAAAAATAAGCTATCATGAGAAGGAAATGGAAATACAAGGAAAGCACATAACTCAAAGAAATGAGACTTAGAATCTCTGTCTTCTCTTTGTATTGATATTCAATAAGTTCTCTTTTTTACATTCGACAAGAAGAAGCCTGGAATAGATCTATGATCTACTTATTTATACAAAAATGTCTTAACTAAAAGTAGTTAGACATTCCACATTTTCCTCTCTAATTATAGAATACAATCAAAACTGAACAACAAAATGAATATTTTGCTGAGATATGCTTGATCTGGTGTCACTTCATTAGTTCCTTTATTTGCTCACGGATGTGATTGATTTTATCTGTTCATTGAACTGAGCACATATTTCCATTAATGTTACAATAAATCTAGATGGTTCAACATTCTCATCCAATTCGAATGCAAATACCTTTTTATGCACTAATGGTGACTTTTCCCGAATCTTGATGATTTCCTGAGCTGTAGCTTGGTGTTGCAAATTTGGATTTACCAACAGATCATTTATCTTTTGCAAATCAACCTGATTTATCTGTTGGATGGTATTTTGTATACTTTCCTTATTTTTCTTTGAATTTTCTTTATTCTTTTCAATCTTAATCTAACCCAGTGTATCAGGGATAACACTACTATTGAAATCAACCAATTCCAACTCTACATAAGAAAGGGTGTTGAGACAAGATTCTTTTGATTTTCTAGGCAACTTCTTACTTTCTTCAAGGTTTGTCTCCCAACATTTTAAAGCCATTTCCCCTTTTACCTTCTCATACTATGAAAAAGGGGCAAGCCAAAGAATATTGATTTTCTGTCTCGATACCATAAATTCCTAGAACTTTGATCTAGCTACACAAGCTTCCTTTTATTTCTCATGAATATTCTTCTGGGAATTATTCATCATTTGATAATATTTATGAATGATATCCATACTTTGATATAAATCCTGCTGGACAATTTCCATATTTTCATTAATATCGGATGCTTGCCTTTTAAATGCAACATTATCTATTCTTGTGATCTCCAGTAAATCTATTAGGGTCCGCAATTTTCCTATTGCGCTATCTTGCTGTGAAGGCATAGAGTTGCTCGTCTGCAAATCCTTGACACTCACTTCTAGTTCCTCTTGCAACTGCTTCATCTGTTGCTGATAACCCAGTCTGATTTTCTCCATGTCGAAATTCATTTTACTTCTGCTAGTCTATTCTATGTGTTGCATCTCATTTTGCAAATGTTAAACCAAGAGAATCTTATGTTGCAGTGGTTTTGTAAGAATATCCATTGACCATTGGTTGGCTGTGGCAAAGGATCCTAATGAATTTGCAACCCCTTTGGCAAAGTCAGGGTCATTTTGTCCCTGTCCATCATATATCATTTTGTGTCTCTTAATAATCACTCCCTCCTTCTTCTGAGATTCTGTTCTAATGATGGATTTTCTTTTCTTATTGAAAAAGAAACTTGATGGAGGCATCTCTTTAGGTAGAATAGGTGTGAGGTCATCTATATGAATAACCTCTGAACTGGGAACTTCAATTTTTTTTTTCTATAGGAGTTAATTATGGAATGGGGGATGTGAGTGCAACGAATTTTTCTAGACTCGTGACACTTTGGATAACAGTAGTAATAGCTAGTGATGAAAGGGGAAAAGCATGTCCAAGGTTCATGAAAGCTTCAAAGGGCGCTAATAACTTCTGATCATTCTTACCTAGTATTGACGTCTTCACCTCTTTAGATAATACAACTATATTATTCACTACTTCTGTAACTTTGTCCTTAGTCAAGCTTTGTTGGGGTTCAATAGTTCTTGTTTCCTATGAGGATGAAATAGGATTTGCTTTTCCTTGCAAAATATTTGGCATGGTGTTCCTTCTATGCTTCTGAAATTTGAGGGAGCCAACCTGTTGATCTAGAGGTAGATTTTGTAATTGTTTTCCACTTCATCATGAGATCTAACTCCCTTGAAAACATCATCATAGGGGGAATCTTCATGTATGTATCTTTTCATATTGAACTAGGATAAATGATTCTCAACTAACCTACGAGGATCATGCCTTTTGTATTTTATATCGACCAATTTGACATATTCCAAAGCTGAAGCCTCAATTTTTGTATGACCAAAATCAGATAATGTGAACATGCCAACCTGTATGGGAAAAGTTGGCCACACCTTTTTCTGTGCTGCTTTCAAATATTTGGTAATTTCTCCTGCCACTGTTTGATAAGAGACTTCTCTGCACACTAGTCTATCAGGTAAGAATTTAGGAATGACATGGGGTGAGACAAGGAAACCGAATACTCTGATGAAGGAGAAATGTTTTTAATTATACCAATCTGCAATTGCACCCAAATTTCTCATAATCTGTTTTGAGATTCTTGGAGGAGGGTGTCCGTAGATAGCCACATGAATGGGTATCACTACATTGTGACAAATTTCATAAAATAAATGTTTGGAATTTTCCTCCCATAGCTTTTAGTGGTAAAAAAGTATGGGATCAAAACTCGCTGGGGTCCAACTCTAGTTCATGAGAGGAAAAGGAGTCATAAAATAGATTGCGTCCATGATGTATGAAGGCATATAAAAGTGAGCATGTTGTCCTCTATATTTCACCGTGTTATACTTAGAAACCTCCTTGTATAGGTTATCTGATAACATTTTCACCCAGTTAAAAGTATAACCCTCAACAACTTCATTGATTATGGAAACCCATTCCACTATAAAATGTGCAAGATTTTTCCTACCGAATAATCGACAGAGCATCATGGCGATGTAAAAAATGTGAGCATCCAAAGATGCTGTGGAATATATGCCATGATCAACAGTTTTGAATTTGGTTGTATTACCCCACCAAGGTTTGATTATATCATGGCTGGTTCTACCATACTGAGTGCATTCCCTTCTTTAAAAATCCAATATAAATGTTGAATTGTAAGTATATTTAGGTTAAGAGGATAATTTATACATTGCTTGTATATCTTCTGGTCGAAAGGAGCCAACATAGGTCTTCTGGTGATTGAATATGCTTTTGGCTAGGATCTCTATATGGTCTAGGGCCCATCTTATCATGTCATTATAAGGCATTATCCTCGACCGAGAAGCAACCTTGTGTAATTCGGACTAAGCCACCAGCCTAAGCTTAGTTGAGAATGATTCATCCTCTTCTTCGGCTGAATCATTAGGACAAAGAAGAATTTCGTGCTCCAAGATGTCATATACCCATTTCCAAGTTTTAATAACGTCTGTGACTCGAGCAGTAGTGTCTGAGAGAATATCAATATTTGGGTTATAATCCTCATTAGACTTTCCTGCTTTGCACGAAGCAATGAAGTTAACCCTCCCGTTAGAAGAAAAAACCTGTAAGCTCTCAACACTAGATGTGAAAAATACAATTGCAAATGGCAGAATGGTTTGAAGTTCGAAATTACCTTTATTCATAAAACTATTAAAGTCTATTAATTTTCACAATAATTTACTAACAAAGTAATTATTAAGAAAAATCTATGGAATTTATTACCTAGCAATCAAAATATTTATCCAAATCTTTAACTTCAACGAGTTGTAAATGCAATTAAACTTTGGTGGTTCAACATTCAGTGGTTTTGAATGAAGAACAACATAAATCTCCTGAAGTGCGAATTCACGGAGTGATTAATTGATAGTTAGTTATGATTAATTAAACTTGTTTAATGTTTTATTAGTTTTTAAAGCATTTTTTATTCATTATTATATCAAAATCTTCAATACTTTGGTACTTTGGCGGTCCTGAAACTATCCTTTGATTTACCTCCCAAAGGAAAATCTCCCGGAGTGACATGGCAATGATGATGTCATCTTTAACGACGTGTCAAGAAAATATGAGTGACACATGTCACCTAAAATCACGTGAATGATTTGGTACAAATGCTAAAAAAAAATGCCACATGTCATCCCAGGATAAGGTTTTATGACAGTGAATCATTCGTGGATCTGCTTAGAATATTTTCGCGGGAAAAATGTTTGGACTTCGGAGCTTTGTAACTTTGGGATTTTTGTTCTTTAGATGGTTTGAAACTCCCAAAGTGTGAAGTCTCGAAGTAACTTTTGGACACTTTCTTTTAAAATTCGTGCAACTTTATAATCATGAAAACACGAGAGATGTTTTATCCGTTTAGCTAAAAACTCCTCAATGGATAATATTTAAAGCGCCTTATCGATATATAATAAAAATGGATTTATTTAATTAAAAAAAAACAATTATCCTAAGTTTTTGGTTGATTTTCATTTTATTTTAAAAGGTAAAAACAAAGTTTTCGAAATTAAAAAGTTTAACATTCTAAAGTTGTTCTAACACTTCCCAACATGATTTTTTTGCATTGAGATCCAACTTTTATAAATATGGATCACACCAACCTAATTTTCTTATGGGATAAGGAAGACAATAGTGGTAGAGAGAAATCATATTAGTGGGCAGGACAAGGAAACATAGGAATGATGAGGTCATATCAGTGTCTTTGGATTCAAGATACTTTGTGCATAGAAAGTTTGTTGATGGTATTACTCTTAGATCTTTAACATAGTCATTCCCTCAATGTTTATTGAGATAAACATAGAGTTGAACCTTTCTTAATTTCACAATTGTGGGGCTATTGAAGCCTACAAGGGAGTCAAATGATTCAAGAGCAGAGGGGTTGGCTCAAATGAAGAGGAACATTCATATTCCTCCCTTTTGGGATCGTGATCACATATTAAGAAGGAATAACCTCTTCAATGATGTCCCTTAAATATGGATTAAGACAAATACCAAGGGCATTTTCCTAATCATTGGAATGATTAAGGAAAACAATCATATACATAAAAATTTATAAGTAAAATAGAAATAAAGAGGAGTATATGTGAAATGTATCAGAATAAAATAAAATATTATTAAACTTCTTCAAGATCCACAATCAACTCCAAGAAAACCCTCTCAAAGATGGGCACTCCTCAATAAAGGTGGAAATATGCTCAAAGTAGGGTTTGGAAAAGTATTCGCTGCCACACGTCGCTCTCCTTTGAAGTTATTCCTCAAACCATGCTCTTCTAACATGTTCCTTCCTTAAAATAAGAATTCAAAACTCGATATAGTGGAGAAATCCTCTTTGTTTGCATACATAATCCTTGATCATGCCATTCAATCACCTTATATTGCCTTATAAGGTGGATAGATCCTTCCAAGATGAACTTTAAACCATGTTCTTATGGTTTAGCTATCATGTGTCCTCTCCTTAGCTAGGGCATTCCTCAAGCATGTGTGCTAAGCAATTATTATAACCCCTTTTACATGGAGTGCTTCTCATCTAATTTTTAGTTTATCCTTATTTCATGGCTGGAAAGAGTCAAATATGCCACTAATTGGTACCCCTTTGACTTCATCAAGCTGGGAACTCCCTCTAGACATTGATTAATTTCCTTTTTTGGGGGTGTGTTCAAGGGTTTAGAACTTTGAACATAGAAAACAAAGTTCAAAAATTAGAACTAGGTTGAGGATGGACTACTCACTATTTGGGGGTTCTAATTATATTATATTATAATGTGGAAGGATGATCATGGAAAAGGGCCAGCTGCAAAACATGTAATTGATTATCAGATTCGACTTTCATTTTACGTGAATTTTATTATTTATTTATATAATTTTATTTATGTGGCGATCAATTATTTCATTTGTTTATATAACTTAAATAACATTGATTTTCATGTTGAAATTATATGTAGTCGGAAGACCATGTTGATCATGATTCCGCCGATGAGGAGGGGTTGTATTCATCCCCTGATTCGACGATATTAATAAAAATAAAGACCATTAAAGCAGACAAGGAACTTAATAGCTTGTTAGACCATCCGAATCAAAATCCCGACGTCTTAGAAATGATCAATATCCTTTTGTCACAAATTATAACATATAAGGTAATAACCACAATTTAAAGTGTTTTTTTTTAATGTACTCATATCAATTATGAAACTTTGTTTTTTAACTTTTACATTATCTCATGAAAAAAACATTTTCTTTTTTATAAAGAGATTTTTGGAGCCTATTCATCCAAGTGTTGGTAGTAGTGGCGCTACAGAGATGCCACAGAGTCCTGATGTGGGATGTCATACAACTGCTAGAGTACTATTTACTTCTCCATATTCCGCACCTAATTTAGATAGGATCCATGACCCACACCGCCAGACATCCCCACAATGGTCAGGCTCTAGAGGTAGTGACATAGATGAGGCTAATGATGTGGTTGACATGGTTGCATTTCCTAGAGCTAGACATGTGACTATCACAGGGACCCTTCCATGCACATTTTTGGTCGGAGATAATAGACTTCGATTAAAACAAATAAGACTCCCAGGTAGTTTTTCATATTTTAACTGTTTTATGTTGTCCATCTCATACAAAAATAATCTAGATTATTATTTTTAAATTAATGATCATATCTTTTTGTGTGTAGGAAACGACCATTTTTATAGGCACCTAGAGAGCAAGGCCTTATTGATTTTTGGGGAAACCTTACGCATGAGGTGGAATTTCCAGAATTCCAACCTCAAAAAAGAACTTATGGATTATCTCGAAGGCCTCTTTGGAGTTGACACATTCAATAAAAAAGAGGTCACCTCTACAACATGCAAATATTTAAAATTTACGTGGGATGTTTATAGACGAAGCTTGGAAGAAAACCCTAGGTGTGAGCATCCTCCCTTGATTCCAAAGAGGGAGGGGAAGGTGATCATTGATGATGCAAAAGAAAAGATATTGAAAAAATCAGGAGAAAAAATAACTGGTACCCCAAGGTAAATTAGAATATTTTAATTTCAATACCTTTAATTTTCTTTAGATCTAAATAAAAGTGTGGTATGTAACATACTTGAAAATTTTGATGATAGGTTTCCTGACAGTTTGAAGGAAACCAAAGAAAGGATTTCCAAACATGGACAACACAACCTAGGCTAGGTCGGCTACTCGAGGTTACAATCATGAATCGTAAGTACCCAAACATCTTAAGAATATGATTTGTATCACCTTACAACTTTCAGTTTATTGCAGCCAAAAACATAAAAAATACATGCTCTTATGCAATGCAGGGCGATGAATTCGGAACTGAAACCACGAAGGAATACCTCCAACTTGGTTACAATTATGGCTATAAAGTTGTGGTTGATCGTAGGAAAATCATGGGGCATGCCCCAAGAACTAGTTTGCAGGATAATGTAAATAAAAATCAGTCTACATAAACCTTTCATTACTTATAAAATACGTAAATGTTTGATATCGTCCATAACTTTAATGTCTTGCTTTGTTTTAATCAGGGGAGAAACAATAGCAGTGAAACCATTAGAACTGGAAAACAAAGCATTGATAGTGAAGCATGACTAGAAGATCATGGTGATCCCCAACAAACCCATCCCAGTGGGGTGAAACCCCAAGATGTTCCTGTGACTGAGGCCCATGATGGTAAAATGGTTGTATATTAATCATATACTTAATAATTTTGTACTTATAAATTTTGTACTTCTATTTTTTATTACTTATACATTTACGGTTTGTCCTTATATGTTTTGTCGTTTCAATGGTAGAGAATGACATAGTTGAGCCTCCTCGACCCGGAGATGATCAAGAGAATAGGGCAGCCATTCCAAGGATGTTGACTAGAGGACCAACAGGTAAATAATTACATTGCAGAGGTTTTTTTAATATTAATGAACTACTTCAATGATATTTAAAAATTGGCCATATAAATTTAATGTTTTTTGTTTTTGTAGGTGATGGCCCCTCACAACAACCTCGTCGACCTGCAAATGATCAGGAGAATAGGGAATCCATTCCAACAATGCCGACTAGTGTACCAACAAGTAAATAATTACATTGTAGAGGTTTTTTTAATATTAATGAACTTTTTCAATGATATTTAAGAATTGGCCATATAAATTTAATATTTTTTGTTTTTGTAGGTGATGGCCCCTCACAGCAGCCTCCACGCCATGGGTATAAGACCAGGTGTGCTCGACGTGAAAGGACTGAATCAGCATCAACTGCTGAAGAGAACCTAATAAACTAAGACATGGACATGGATGCATTAGTTAAGAACTGGAAAACACAAAAGAAGACTAAAAGAAATTGATGATGTATAATAATTTTATAAGATAGATAGAAGTACATTATATAGCTAGTATGTTTGTAACATATGTTGAATGATAAATCTCATTTATAATTTTTTTTTTATGACATATGCCTTTGAATGATAAACCTCATTTATAGCTTTATAATCACTTTTTATCACTTTTTATCACTTTTGAATATTTTTAATGCATATTTTTTAGTAGAATATAGACTGGGTATTGGGGAATTGAGAGTGATGTGTGTGTGGAGGGGGGGGGGGGGGGGG
>ML776714.1:1252433-1319693 GCA_009831015.1 Picea engelmannii | reverse complement strand
ATATATATATATATATATATATATATATATATATATATATATATATATATATATATATATATATATATATATTCCTAATAAGTTCATAAAAATCATCTTTAAATTTTAGCAGAGGCGCGAAATGATTTGGAACACATCTGGAGCGTTGTTAAATATGGTAGAATAGTTTAAATTGGCCATAAGGAGTTCTAAAATAGCGACGATGGAAATAAATCAAATATCAATGGTTACGATTGCGATTGAGACAGATCAATGGCTGGTGTGCATTGCAGGCCTGGAAAGTGCACGAAGGTTAATTCCATAAAGTGGTTCCGAAATGGAAACCACAGGTTTTGAAGGTAAAGACATGTCAACACGGGGACGATTGCAGAGCAGAAAGTGGTTTACATTGAAACCGCTAACACGTCGCTCCGAAAAGTTGATGTGAGTTTTATTTTTATTTATCTTTTTCAAAGCACGAACTAATATTGGATCTATTGCAACTGTAACCTTTGGCTAAATTTAGAATTCTTGGCGCCATTATAGTCACCATTATCGGGTAATTTTTATTGTTTCCATGGATCCCATCGTGCTCAAAGTATCTGAACAAATCCCATAAAATAATGAAGAAGCCCTAATTGATAGAGATAATGATGGTTGTGACCTTGAATTCAATGTTGTGCTTATTTATCAATTAAGAAGTAACTTCGCTGACGTTGGAGGGAAAGGTTTTCCATTTTTGGAGTCTATCCAATCTTCTCTCATTCCGTATGTAACCGAATTGTGTTTTCAGTTTCCTGAATTTATAGGATGGTGTGCAGAGAAATACTCAAAGTCAGAAAGAGTTGTAATTGATAAAAAGGGGTTTAAAGTCTTGTGTAAAATTGATGTTGTGTTAGTCAGGGAGTCATTAAAAATTACTAAGTCTTTCTCTGAGAATTTTGAACCTTTTGATGAGGAAGAAATGATTAGAATCTATAGGGAGTGTCAACCAGAGATTAAAAATATTCTTTTAAGAATGATTATCAAGCTTAATCAGTTCCCACAAACTCTGTCTTTTCCCTTAAGCATCAATATAATGGTCAATGAGGTTCAATGTGTCTTCTCTTTGTTAAGTTAGGTTTTAGGTCTTAATAATGATAGAATCGTAGTTGAGGTCATGTTAGGTTTCCTGCTCAAATTCTTCTAGTCAAAGTCATCTCAAATTGTCTTCATTAATTTTGATGAGTTCCTAGCTGATACCATCCACAAATAACTTATGAACTTCTTTTCTCACCAGTAACAATGCAAACATCCTTGAAGTAGAATCAATATCTATTGAAAGAAACATGATGACTTCAATCATTTTTATCAATAAAGTCATGTCAAAGGCCTACCAGATGATTTTCAATGTTAAACTGCCTAGAGTTATTGAAGAAATGAGAATTCACCTGCAAAATCCAGAAGACAGAGTAGGAGACTAGACCCTTTTCATAAATTCTACAGTAATATGGGTATATGGATTTCATGAGTTTCATTATTTGTTGCCCATATTTTTTACCCCCAAATTTTTTTCTCTAGAGTTCATAAGACATAAAACCATCTCTGAAACTAAAAATTTCATCAAATATCACAGAGCCAACAATATAAAGTTTCCTTTTGTGATTGACCCATTCATTGTAAAATCCAGAACATGTCTAGCACAGGTTGAGGCAAAGCTCAAAGCTTTTTTTTTTTCACAAATGCCAGGTAAAAAATATGATCCTCATCAGATCATATCTAGAAGGACAAAAATGAACAAGAATGCTCCATATTCGCATGAGCCTATTGAAGGCCCAGAGAGTTTTTTAAATCTTGAAGAATGTGTGGATGTTGAAGCCCTTGTACGAAAGGAACGAACATAGTAGAGTAATCCAAAGGTGGTAATTAAGGTTCCAAAAGCTAGTACATAGAGTAAGAGGACTGTTTCAGAGGCAGTGGACATAGACCCTGAACACACTTCTAGAAATAAAATGAAAACCATCCAGACAGAGAAATATGTAGACTTGGAAGATAAAGGGCCTAAAGAACAAACATGTTTAGACATGGTGGAGAGTGGCACAAGTGTAATTCAAACGAGATATGATTAATTAGAAAGTGAAGGTAGTTCAAGAGCCTTCCACATCCAGAAATACTATTTTTCTTAGGCCTCAAAGGAAGCCTACCAATCAAAGGAAGATTTATCTAAATGGTATGTAGAAAAAAGAAAGGAATCACTAAGTGAGATCATGAATCTAATGCCTGAGGTAAATAAAGCTTCCTAGCACAAATCTTCATTATTCACAGTCAGAGACACAGAAAGGAAAAAATTCAACATTTCCATAACAAAAGAATATAAGGTCTTGTTGACGGGCGTAAGTGACACACCGTCAACTAGGAGAATAGATCTGGACCAGGGTTGTCTAATTAACAAAATCCGTTTGGTGTAATCTATTTTGACGGGTTTAATTGCTCTGTTAGCCAACTAGGGTCCTAAAACAAAAAAAAGAAAGAAACTGTTAGCACCAATTCTTGCAAGCGGGGTGTTTTTTCCCGATTTCAGACCCTTTATGTAGAATGCGAAGAAAGGGGGTGTGAAAACCCATCAAATGCGTTCTAGTCCAAGGTCGCAGCCTAAGCGTCGAGTGCAGCCCATAGGAGAAGTCCATTTCATGTTTAAAATCAAGCGAGCAAGCAGTCTGATTTCAAAGGCAAGGATCAATTGGCAAAGTAGATCGACGGTCGACGAGAAATCGCAGTTAATAGAGTCACGCAACGAGTAGCGCGATGGATAGCGCCTATATTACATTCATCAAATGATCAGGACCGTCCATCCAGAGGGACGCATGACGCGCAACCAAGGCATGTCGATGTTTCGCCTATCATAAAGTTGATGCATGAGGAGCAGCCTCCTCCCAGTCGCGAGATGCGAAGTGCCGAAGGCGTCCAGGACCTTGGCCCACAGTATTGCCGAGAAGATCTCAGTCGTCCATCCCGCAGAAACACGTGGTGTGTGATTAGGACCTTTTCCTTCTCACCCATTGCTACTTTGAAGAGCAGGGACTAGCTCCTTCCTATCCGCGAAACGTGAAATGTTGAAGGCGTCCCAAACCCGGGCCCACAGTATTGCCGAGAATATCTCAATTGTCCATCCAAAGGGACGCGTGGTGCGTGACCAAGGCATGTCACCATTTCTCCTATCGTAAAGTTGAAGCATGAGGAGAAACCTCCTCCCATCCGCGAGACGGGAAGTGCCGAAGGCGTCCAGGACCCTGGCCCACAGTATTGTTGAGAAGATCTCAGCCATCCATCCTGCATAAACACATAGTGCGCGATTAGGCCCTTTGCCTTCTTGCCCATCGCGACTTTGAAGAGAAGGGACTAGCTCCTTCCTATCCGCGAAACATGAAATACCGAAAGCGCCTTTGAATATAGGCACAGGGTCATAGCCCATGGTCACTTGGGGGCGATAGAAGGAAATGCGCAAAGGGCCGAAGCACCGGGTTTAGCTGCAGAAGGGATCATTGTGTTCTCCAAGTGCCGGTTTGACTTGATCTCAATCCTGATACCTTATTGGAAAGAATGAAGAAGAGAGGGGGTGGTTGAAACCTCACCTCACTCATTAATTTCGAGGTATGGAGGTCCCGGCAGGAAGTCCTCCCGCGATGGTCCTTTGTATTGGTTTTCCCACAGAATCCATGCCGATGTCCTTGACTCACCAGGAAATTCTGAGCACGCTAACTCAACATTTAAGGGCTCATCTACCCCTTAGCATGAGCCATACAGAGTTAAAATGGCATATGATAGATGAGTGCAGGCCAGATTTGATTGAAGAGACGCCCCATCCTAAAAGTCTAGGACACCTCTATTGGGCATTGTTTAGGAGTATATGTAGGCATTTTTGCCATTTTTGTAGGTATTTTAATAGACACTCTAGTTCTCTGGTTATGCATCTGTATGTAAGATTTCTCGTTTAATGACAGACAATTTTATTACCCCATCTAGTTTTCATATCATACCGAGGGAGTTCATGATTGACTGATTCACATGAATTATTGCAATTATGTTACGATAAAGGATTTATTGTTGAATTGTTGTATTCTCCGGTTTTCTACGTTTGAATGTAAGAAGATCTTGCGTTTAGATGTTTTCTCCTACAGTCTGTTAGAAACCTAATGTTTATGATAAACCTTTGCATTTCTCTCATACAAGTCTTCCCCCTATTCACCCTTACTACAACTTGTCTGAAGTCTATCTAAGACCTCACTTGCCCATGCATGCTTGGCCTAGTTTCGGAGTTAGAACAATTTTGTTTTGAGTTAACTTCCATTCGATCACCCCTTTTATAAACAAATCGTGACATAAACTGATGGGCGTCGGGCTTTTCTCTTGCTGCAATCCAGGAGTGACTTCCAACGCCAACATTTCTGGCGTCGTTGCTGGGGATGAAGTTGAAAATTTTCCCCGAGATTGAACGACATTGAGCCTCTGATTCTGAAGGTGCATCAGGTATTAGAGCCTTTGAAGATTGCTAATGTGTACCTGGCGACTCCATTGTGATGACTCCACTGTGGTGAACCTGTCGTGTTAATTGTGGCTTTCAGAGGCAGACACATGCGGTCCCATCCACAACTGCCTCTAGCTACACCTGAAACTGATCCGAAGGTGGTTCTCAGAAAAGGAAAGGCCTCTGAAGGAGAATATTTCTCCACCGAACCAGGTAATCCGCCATCTCCTTTTGTAGGAACTCCATTTTCTCCTCCTTAGTTTCTTAGCAGACCTTTTTCTGAAGTTTCCCGTTTCCTGAATTTCGGGAATGTTCCTGCTGAGTTTTCCCCTCCTGGTCTGGGATTGGAGGGAGAAATACTTGTCACTCCCCTCTCCCCTAAAGCTGTACCTTGGCGTAGACCCAGGACCACATAATATTTCCCCACTCCTAGCTTTACCACTTCTCCTCTTGTTACTGTTGCCGCTTCTGGACAAAGAGAAGCAGCTGCTGACTTAAGAATGTTATCCTTCTCCCTAAATCCCCTATTATTTCCCATTCCACTTAGAATCTCATCCCCAGTATCCCATTTTCGAGCTCCTTCTCCTCCGAGTTCTCCTCCACCTAATATCCCTATGGCAGGAGAAAATCCCCCTATGACCAGAATGGAGGCTATTATAGCCGCTAGGTATGCTCCCCTTGTGTTACCTCAGCCTCTCAATTCCATCCCAGTAGATGGTTACCTCAAGCAGCTACCCAAGTTTACATGTGAGGGGGACATAACTACAGAAGAACACCTAGAAGTCTTTTACAGTTTTACAGATGATAATGTTATCATGCATGCAGACGTATGGATGAGGATTTTTGTCCATAGTCTTCAAGGCGAGGCTAGAAAATGGTTTAAGGTCTTGCCTCTTGGATATATTGATGGGATTGAGGCTTTGGATAATTCCTTTTTGAGACAGTGGGGAGATAAAAAATAATTCATGTATTACATGACAGAGTTTGGGTCTTTGAAGAGAAAAGAAGGAGAGTCTATCTCTGACTTCTCCAAGAGATTCAATAAAATGTACAATAAAATCCCTGATGAAATAAAAGCCTCCGAAGCCTCTGCAAAGATCACTTATGCTAGCACCTTTGATCCCGATTTATGCCTCCTGTTGAGGGAAAGAAGAGACACTACTTTGGCCCACATGCAGGATGCATCCGTGGAGGTAGAATCTAACATATTGGCTATTGACCGACACAGGAACACTGCTGATAGAAACATATCCAGAAAGAGGCCTAAAGCCTCCCCATCCAGTTCCTCTTCCCTACCCCTTCAGATAGATGAGACAACTAGAGTGCTAAAATCACTTTCTGCCAGGATGGAAAGGTGGGAGTTAGAAGGGAAGCCCATGTACAGAAATCCCCAGAATGATGATAGTAGAGGTTTTAGGAGACCTAATAACAATGTGCCTCAGGCTTTCCCAAGGGAACAAAGGGGGAAGGATAGAGAATATCAAAGGATTCAAACCCCCCTCCAAAATAACCTAGTTTCTCATGAGGAAGGAGAGGAGATAGATGAGCTTGACCCTGAAATTCACTGTATTGAAGAAACTTCCCCTTTTCCCCATTTGACTAAGTATGCATATGAAGAATCCCTTAAGAACATTCAAATCAATGAGTTAGGTAAAGGAGAAAATGCCAACAACACCTCTAGCAGATACCCTCTCAAGTCAAAGAAGAAAGAAGGAATCTTTGACAGCCAAGACAGGCCCCTCATAGCAGAAAGGCCTACTAAATCTGCAACAACCACTACTAAAGGAAAGAAAACTTAGAATACTTCGCCAGTAACCAAGGAACCTGTCTCTGAGGTAAGGGAAGCTCCTAAGCCTATTTCCTCCTTTAATTTTGAGCATGAGATTCAAAAGATTAGAATCCCTGTAGCCCTATCCAAACTAGTTAAAAATGAAGATTTCAAAAGGTCCCTCTCCAAACTGCTACAATCCGAGTCCCCCCAGCCTCCCTCTGACTCAATGAACCTTCAAGATGAAAATCCAACAGTCATCCTAGGTACCATGGTAGAAGACAAATATGATTCATCCCCTCCCTTCTACACCTCCCTGAACATACATGATAAAGTGTTTCATAATTGCCTCATGGATCCAGGAGCTTCCCACAACCTTATGCCCAAAATAGTCATGGAAGAGTTGGGACTGGAAGTGACAAAGACTTATCATGATTTGTACTCTTTCGATTCAAGGAGAGTGCAGTTTCTGGGAGTCTCCAAAGACCTGGTGGTTTCTTTATTTCAGCTGCCCATGAAAAGTGTGGTCATGAACATCATGGTAACTGATGTTCCCCCCAAATTCGGCATGATGTTGTCTAGGTCTTAGATTAAAATACTTGGAGGGATGTTATATATGGATCTCACATATGCCACCATCCCAGTCTTTGGAGGGGAACACAGGAGGCTGTACAAAGAAGCTCAACTGGTCTCCATTGTTAGTGACGAAGCAAACCCCACCAATCATCCTATCTTCGCACTTGACACTGATTTGGGGTCTAGTTTATTGCAGCTCACTGATTCTCTTGAAGACCCTGTCCAAGTCAGAAAACAACCCAATCTTAATTATCAGATTCCCCCTCCAACCATCTCTGTTTGAAATATGTTCTTCGACGGAGCTTCTTCTAGTGAAGGCGTTGGCGCTGGAGTGGTTTTCATATCACCTTGTCAAGAGACCATATCCCTGTCATACAAGCTGGAATTTGAAACTACCAATAATGTGGCAGAGTATGAAGCTCTTGTTCTGGGTATGAGGGCTGCAAAAGAGATGGGAATAAGGGAGATGGAAGTGTTTGGAGATGTTGAATTGATCATCCAACAAGTCAGGAACGTTTATCGGGCCAAGCATCCTCGGCTCAGAAGTTACAGGAATGAGGTATGGGACCTAATTGACAATTTCTTCTCAGCTTTTAACATTTCTTTCATTCCGAGGGGGGAAAATACTTCAGCCGATTCTTTAGCTGTCTTGGCTAGTCTGCTCAAAGTTCCTCTGCCACCCAAGATCGAAGATGAAGTTGAGATAAGATACAGGCCCTCTGTACCGAACAATGTGAAGCATTGGAAGGTATTCGAAGATGATCTGGAGATCGAAAAATTTGTCCAATCTGTTGATGAATTTTCTGCGTTGCACATTGATCAGGATCCTGACTTGAAAGGTGAATCACACCCCGAGGTGTTTTTAAATGAAATTACTAATCACCAGATTATTCAGCTACCTAGCAATCACATTCCGAGGGGACTAGTCCTTTAGAAAGACTGTTTGACAGGAATGATGTGGCAGTAAAGGGTAGTGTTTCAAATGGATATGCTGACACAGCTGAGTGCAACATTGGCACACAGGAAGAGCCTAAGTTTGTAATATTATCAAGCAGCCTGACCAGTGAACAAAGGGCAGAATATACTGAGTTATTAAAGGAATTTGCTGATGTGTTTGCCTGGACCTATGAATATCTCAAGACATATGACACAACAATAATTGAGCACAAGATCCCACTGAAAGAAGAGGCTAAGCCATTCAGGCAGAAGATGAGACAGATAAATCCCATGTTGCTGCCCGTCATGGAGAGAGAAGTAAAGAAATTGTTAGATGCCCAAATCATTGTCCCCTTGAGATATTCCGAATGGGTGGCCAACTTGGTCCTGGTGAGGAAGAAAAGTGGAGAAATCAGGCTCTGTGTTGATTTCAGAAACCTTAATAGAAGCTCAAAGAAAGAAAATTATCCCTTGCCCAACATGGAACACATATTGCAGAGGGTAACTGGTGCATCTAGGATATCCATGATCGACGATTTCTCTGGCTATAACCAGATATCAATCATGCTTGAGGATAGAGAAAAAATAGCCTTCACCACTCCTTGGGGCACATTCATGTATGCCAAAATGCCTTTTGGATTGATGAATGCAGGAAAAACATTTTAGCGAGCCATGGATATAAATTTCATTGGAGAGAAAGATAATTTTGTGGTGATCTATCTGGACGACATCACAGTCTTCTCTAGGTCTCACAGAGAGCATTTTTGTCTCCTGAGAAAAGTGTTCTTGAAGTGTCAGAGGTTTGGCCTATCCTTAAACCCCCAAAAATCTTTGTTTTCTATGAAGGAGGGGAAATTGTTAGGTCATATAGTGTCAGCAGAAGGAGTGAGAATTGATCCTAGTAGGGTAGAGGCAATTCAGACCCTGTCACTTCCTAGATATAAGAAGGAAGTACATGCCTTTTTGGGGAAGATTAATTTTCTGAGGAGGTTCATCTCAAATTTTGCTAAGCTGGTGAAACACATCACAACCATGCTCAGGAAAGGAAAATAAGTAAAATGGACTGCTGAACCCAGGGAATATTTTATCCAAATAAAAAGGGCATTGACTGAGGCACCTGCACTGATCAATCCTGACTATTCCAAAGAATTCCTAGTTTTTTCTTTCGCTTCATTTGATGCAGTAGCAGCGGTCGTGTTGCAGAAAAATAAGGAAGGGCGAGAGCAACCCATTGCCTTCTTCAGCAAGGCATTAAGAGATGAAGAGATCATGTATGAAATCATGGAGAAACAGGCCTATGCCTTGGTGAAAGCTCTCAAAGATTTCATAGTCTATGTCTTTCACTCAAAGGTGACTGCATACGTTCCTCCATCCTCTATGAAGGACATCCTTATACAGCCTGACATAGATGGGAGAAGAGGTAAATGGATTGCCAAAATCCTAGAGTTTGATCTGGATATTAAGCCCACCAAGTTGATAAAGGGACAGGGTTTAGCCAAGATGCTAGCTGAATCCAATTGCAAATCCTTGGGGATCAGCTTCATCAATTCTTGTTCAGACAACCAACAAGCTGAGTCATCCCACAAAGGTTCTCAGGGTGACTTATCGCTAGCATAATGCACCTAGTATAGAGATATCTTTTATTTTATGCAAGAGTTGAAGCCTCTTGATGGAATGGGAAAGAGTGAGGCAAGAGATTTAAATCTCAAGGTGGTCAGATATTTCCTCATTGACCGAGCCTTGTACTGGAAAGACCCTCTAGGGGTATTTTTAAGGTGCCTAAATCCACAAGAAGCCCAGAGAGTTATGTTTGATTTCCATAGCGACCTTTGTGGGGGGCATCATTTCTAGAAGACCACAGCTCACAAAATCCTCAGGGCTGAGTATTACTGGCCCACTTTACTCACTGATGTATGCAGAGAAATCAGAGCCTGCATCAAATGCCAAAAATTCTCAGGAAAGCAGCAGCTCAAATATCTACCGCTAAAGCCTGTGGTAGTCTCAGCACCCTTTCAACAATGGGGGTTGGACTTCATTGGAGAAATCCATCCTCCTTCAAGTAACCAACACAGATGGATCCTCACTACAACGAACTATTTCACCAAGTGGATAGAATCCGTCCCCACCAGGAATGCTTCACACAAGGTGATCATCAGCTTTTTTGAGGACATCATAGCCAGATTTGGCTGTCCCAACAAAATTTTCACCGACAATGTTGCTTCTTTCAAATATGAGCCCCTAATCAAGTTTTGTGAGCAGTTCAAGATTTCACTAGTTCACTCCACTCCCTATTACCCTCAAGGAAATGGACTAGCAGAATCTTCCAATAAAAGCCTGATAAAAAACATTAAAATATTATTGGAAGACAATAGGAGGGATTGGGATTCAAAGCTCAAATTCGCTCTATGGGCCGACCGAGTGACAACGAAGAAGTCCCTAGGCACCTCACCTTTCCAACTTTTTTATGGGACAGAGGCCGTTTTTGCTACCCAAATCGCTCTACTTGTGGTGAAATTCTTTCAGGACCTTGAAGGGGAACTAGACCATATGATTAGAAGGATCCATCAAGTGGTGGAAGTGCAACAGATCAGGGAGCAGGTAATGAACAGGGCCTACAATCATCAATATAAGATCAAGCATGCCTTTGATAGGAAGGTCAAAAAGAAAGAATTTGAGCTGGGTGATTTGGTGCTCAAGTGGGATGCACCCAGATAGGATAAGGGCAAACACAACAAGTTTGACGCCCTATGGATCGGGCCCTTCAAAATATCTGAGGTTTTCTCAAACAACACGTATAGGTTGCAGGATCTAGAGGGTCAGGAGGTTTTCAACAACCCAGTAAATGGGCATTTTTTGAAGAAATGTTTTGTTTGAGCCTTATACGGCTCGTTTGTTTGTAAATATTGTCCTTTTGTTTCTTTGTTTATTTTCATTTTTATTTTCGGCTTAGTAAATGACTCCATAGCCCAACATAAGGCACTAAAGCTGTAAAATGAGTTCTTAGAGCATCACAGGGATGACTCTATCCCCCATGGAGCCTAATGTTAGCACTAATTCTTGCAAGCGGTGTGTTTTTTCCCGATTTCAGACCCTTTATGTAGAATGCGAAGAAAGGGGGTGTGAAAACCCATCAAATGCGTTCTAGTCCAAGGACGCATCCTAAGCGCTGAGTGCAACCCATAGGAGAAGTCCATTTCGGGTTTAAAATCGAGCGAGCAAGCAGTCTGATTTCAACGGCAAGGATCAATTGGCGAAGCAGATCGATGGTTGGCGGGAAATCACAGTTAACAGAGTCACGCCACGAGTAGTGCGATGGATAGCGCCTATATTACATTCATCAAATGACCAGGACCGTCCATCCATAGGGACGCATGGCACGCAACCAAGGCATGTTTCCATTTCGCCTATCGTAAATTTGAAGCATGAGGAGCAACCTCCTCCCAGCCACGAGACGTGAAGTGCCAAAGGCATCCAGGACCCTGGCCCACAGTATTGCCGAGAAGATCTCAGCTGTCCATCCCATAGAAACACGTGGTGCACGATTAGTCCCTTCACCTTCTTTCCCATCGCGACTTTGAAGAGTAGGGACTAGCTCCTTCCTATCCATGAAATGTGAAATGTTGAAGGCGTCCCAAACCTGGGCCCACAGTATTGCCGAGAATATCTCGGTCGTCCATCCAGAGGGATGCGTGGCGCGCGACCAAGGCATGTCACCATTGCGCCTATCATAAAGTTGAAGCATGATGAGCAGCCTCCTCCTAGCTGCGAGATGCAAAGTGCCAAAGGCGTCCAGGACCCTAGCCCATAGTACTACCGAGAAGATCTCAGCCGTCCATCCCACAGAAACACGTGGTGCGCGATTAGGCCCTTCGCCTTCTCATGCATCGCGACTTTGAAGAGTAGGGACTAACTCCTTCCTATATGTGAAATGAAAAATACCGAAAGCACCTTTGAAGATAGGCACATGGTCATAGCCCGTGGTCACTTGGGGGCGATAGAAGGAACTGCGCAAAGGGCCAAAGCACCGGGTTTAGTTGCAGAAGGGATCACTGTGTTCTCCAAGTGCCGGTTCGAATTGATCTCAATCTTGATACCTTCTTGGAAAGAATGGAGAAGAGAGGCGGTGGTTGAAACCTCACCTCACTCATTAATTGTGAGGTATGGAGGTCCCGACAGGAAGTCCGTCCGTGATGGTCCTTTGTATTGGTTTTCCCACAAAAGCCATGCCGATGTCCTTGACTCACCAGGAAAGTTTGAGCATGCTAACTCGACATTTAAGGGCTCAGCTACCCCTTAACATGAGCCATACAAAGTTAAGATGGCATATGACAGATGAGTGCAAGCCAGATTTGATTGAAGAGACGCCCCATCCTGAAAGTCTAGGATGCCTCTGTTGGGCATTGTTTAGGAGTATATGTAGGCATTTGTTTCCATTTTTGTAGGTATCGATGGTAGAGCGAAGTTCCCGATTGTAAAGTTTTAATAGACACTCTAGTTCTCTGGTTATGCATCTGTATGTAAGATTTCTTGTTTAAGGACAGACAATTTTCTTACCCCATCTAGTTTTCATCTCATACTGAGGGAGTTCATGATTGACTGATTCACATGAATTATTGCAATTATGTTACGATAAAGGATTTATTGTTGCATTGTTGTATTCTCCAGTTTTCTGCGTTTGAATGTAAGAAGATATTGTGTTTAGATGTTTTGTCCTACAGTCTGTTAGAAACCTGATGTTTATGACAAACCTTTGCATTTCTCTGATACAAGTCTTCCCCCTATTCACCCTTACTACAACTCACTGTTTGAATTCTATCTAAGACCTCACTTGCCCATGCATGCCTGACCTAGTTTCAGAGTTAGAACAATATTGTTTTGAGTTAACTTCCATTCGATCACCCCTTTTATAAACAAATCGTGACATAAACTGATGGGCGTCAGGCTCTGCTCCTGTTGCAATCTAGGAGTGACTTCCAACGCCAACAAAAACTACTCTAAATATAAAACTATGATACAATATACTTTAATCTAATTATTTACAAGTGTTTCCAGAAATATAAATATGTGATTATAAACAAAGTATTTACACATTTCAAGTTTTTGGTGAATGGCTTGCGAAATCAATGTTTGGTGTTTGTTTTTGAAAGTAGATAAAGAAAGCACATATTTTTATATTTTCTATTTTATAATCTAAAATCTAAGAACTTAAATTTAAAAATGCTAATAAAACATAATCTGAAACAAGGATAGAGTAATGGTCACAACCAATTTAAATTGTCCTATTTTGCTAATAAACAAACTGATAACATAAATTGAATGCGAACAAAGATAGCCTGAGATTCGTTTCATACTGTGTCTATGTATCTCTGTGATCCAAACCTCTAGCTATCTTTTCTGTGAGAGAAATCTGCGACAGACTTGTACTAACATCTCTTGAATAAACTCAAGGTGTTTATTGACAGTTTGGATAGAAGACATAGTAACAAAAAATGTAGATTCAATGATCTCATGATTATGAATGATTATAGTAAAAGAAATTTCAATGTGAAACATTCATTGGATACATCAACTAAACATCAAGCATAAATTATGACATTGAAGTCGAAATGACGATCACATAGATAATATATGAAATGACAAGTTATAGACAAAAAATTAAAGTACTGAATAAAATGAAACATCGCATGCTAATGAGGCTAAAGCTGCATAACATATCAATCTTCCATAATAAAAAGAAAAACATAAATGGAACAGTGTCACCCAGGTCTAAAGTCGCAATGTGAATCATTTGTCCATTCAGTTCTGAGAATTACATGTCCATAATCTGTTCCAAGAAAAGATGATCTCTCACTAACAAAGTGAATAGTATTTAAAGTATCATGAGATCCACATACTCATATCTCACAGGATAGAGATGGATCTCTCAACATTAAGTAAAATTACAAAAATAGTGGATTTGGAAACCACTTATAACAGAGTTGGTTTATTCAGAAATAGAATATCAAATCATGAAGAAAAATAAAATAATAATCACTTGCGTATAATTGAAATATATTTACTCCCAGTAATCAACACCAACATCTCCAATTTCCTAAAAAAAAAAAACAATTTTAATACATTAGGAAAACAATTAATCATAACTAATTACTAATTTTTATAAGAAAAGAGACTTGGCTACAGAATCGAAGATTCTGTATCCAGTCTTAATTTTAGTAAATCAAATCAAAATTCAAATCGATTTATTCTGAATTAGATAAAAAGAATCAAATGGAAGGATAATACAAATATTTTACCATTAACAGTTAACTAAAGAGGGGTCAGAAAGTTCAGAATTTATTATTGCCTTGACACTGGTCGCATTTTTGATAACTATTTTTCTGGATTTCTTAATGCCTTTGGGCTTCCTTTCTGCATGCACCTTGAGATCAAGGTTTTCTTTCCTCAAGAAATCATTATGAGTAGTAAGAGTCTTGATTCAGGCTTGTAGGATAGGAATGTCAGTGTAATAACGCTCAACCCAAATGTAACAGTCATCATAGTGGACATGGGAGGCGACAGATTGATGAAGGACGTAGTCGACCACGAGTGCATTAGTCTTATATGTTTTTTGCTTCAAATTATGCCTAATACCATAGAACCCTTCCTTTCCTTAAAGGCATGGTGGAAAATTTGTCAAGAAGTCATAAGGTTCAGTAGGACCGGTAACTTCCCTCTTGGAACCCTACAGTTCTGGATCTTCCCAAACTATAAAATCCTCTATTTGTGGATCTAATCCCTCATCGATCTCGATCAGATCGATCAAGCTCAGATGAGGATGATTTTTGTTCCTTAGTTGCCTCGAGATTAAGCGACCGATCTTCTTACCCTTGAAATTTGACTCTGTGCACTGTCGATTCATTTCTCTACAATGTTTCTTAAAATCAGTATTAACACCAGCATCGTTCACATGTGCAAGAGGGTTATTTTCCTTTAATCCTTTAGTCTCTTTCTCGGGAAAAAATGCAGGTGGGAACTTACACATCGTCCCTTCGTCTAGATGGTTTTTTTCGGTGAACTCTGGTTCACTAATTGAAATATCGACCTGATCTTTAACCAAAGCCTTATCTAAGCTAGGGTTTTCTATTAAACGAGGGTTTACTGTAAGACTGGTATGAGCGAAACCATTTCTTATTAAAAATACTTCCCAACTGTCACCTATGGTTGATAAATGATGCATCAACAATATCTTAACCAATCCGTGATGGAACAGGCTTGAATCAACACCCTGTATTTTATATCGTTTGGACATCTTATAGAGACTTCTAAACAGGTAAAATGGCATATCTAAGTCGAAACTAATGAAATGCATGAGTAAACAAATATGGTAGAGGAAGACCAATCTGTATCGACCTTCACATGTCATGAATTGCTTGAGAATTAAAAACAAACTATGCCATCTAGGTTTTACCAGGGAGATAGAGATACCTTTTACACAACAATTGATATTTCGAGATGTCATAAACAGACTCCACGAGACTCCTTCAATTTAGGCGTTTTTGAACCATTTTTCACCCTTTGATGGAAGACCTATCACTTTGCTCACAAACTCCTTGGTCAATTCTAACTGTGTGTCCCCAATTTTAGCTATGCAACCATCGAAGGTTTGCGCAAAATCTCTAGCCACATGAAGATTATAAACCTCAAATTTATTAAGTAAAACATCCCATCCATGGATTTTTAGGTCCTCAATCGCATCATCGTGAGAAAGTAAATCCTGGCATCCATTCGGCTTCAAGCGAATGACAGGCGCCATGAAAAATGTAAATAGAATGCAACAGGGGTTACTCTGGATAGTTTTAGGTTCGAATCCAATGAGCATCAGAAACAATTTCGAATGGAGAGTGGAGTCATAAAAATAACATAGCATGTGTGTTATCATAACTCGAATAGTGGGTGTAAAAACCAAGGGTTTGATTGTAATCCTTACCATCTTTTGTGATGTGAGCCAAACATATAGAGTATCGAAACCCTATGCATGTAATGAAAGGCTCATTAATATGTTAAGCCAACAAGGTGAGGTGAGTACGTGAGTACAACATGTGTGTATTCATTTGTATGACTGTTGGTATGACCATTGAATTCGTGACAGGACTATCAAAAATATCAAAGGCTCTTCAGAAATTGAAAACTATCAAACCATTGAAACAATAATCATATTAACACAAAAAAAATGGGTCTAACAATCATTTTATAAGTTTTGTATTTCAATTTCATATGAATGGTTCGTTGAACGATATACCTAAGGTAGAAAATTATTAAAACAACAAGCCAAGTTTTATGTTTAATTCATGTTTGCAGTCATGGATTAAAGATAAAACAATAAAAAATTGAAATAGTAAAAATTAATGAAGTAGGATTTAACCCAATCAGTCATAATAAACTCAGAAAAGTGTTTATAGACGGGTTGATGGCAGCTACAGAAAAATGAAAATTCTTTCAATCGTGTACAATATAAAAAACCATGTGTTGCTGCCAACAATGGCGACATACTGGGCGAAGCAGTTATCTCTGCATCACCAAAATTTCATGTTAGGATGAATAAGAACAATGAATATTTGAGAAACAATTGACAACAAATCAAGAATTCGGATCCAAACTCAGGGAATAACATAATCCAACATCAAATGTTTTTCTTTCAAAAGTGTAATCTGGTATAAAATCTAGATTACGAGCGAACCGATGTTTTAGGAAACCACCTCCGATACTGTTGACAGGGCCACTGCTTCTAGAAGGCGTCCATAGCCTCGACATGGATGCCATTTAACCCACTCTAACACCTCTATCCTGTCCAAGAGTTGTCCATCCATGATAAAGAACATCTTTACTTTTGATCAATTCCAAAAGGACATACCTGATAATTTTCTTAAACCCGACATTGCTTCTCTTCCAGCAGGCCTGTTCAGTACCCCGATGAAGTTTCCTTGGCATCATGCATGCAGTTATCCACTGCCATCATACATGTTCAGTGTCTCGGTGGGTTTACAAACACTTCCCACACCTTGCAGTGATTTCAACTCTCTAGAATTAATTTACAAATTTGCAGAAACTTTATGATATTCAAGAGAGCGGGGTGATACTGAAAATTTCAGATTTTGAAAACAAAATTTGATATTATATGATTCATCTTCTCATTTAATGATCTTTACCATGATCTGAACACTTAGATTTATGTTAAGAAACCATCTCAAGGACAGGAAGGTATAATTGAGTTGTTTTCTTAAAAAACAGGGACAACATTAAGAGTTTTGTTAATGATAATTGTATCCTCTCGAGATTTTGAAAAGAAACCAACAACATCATTTTGAGAAGGAATTTTCTTCTGTTGCTCCGAGTTTTAGCATTTAGAGCACCTGTTCTTTGAAAATTCATTAGCTATTTCTCTTGGATAAAAATTCTAATTTCCCTTCCAAAAATGAAATGGTGACACAGATATAATTATTCAGAACCAAAAAAAAAAAAAAAATAGAAAAAAAAATTAAAACAAAAACAAAAAATATGTACAAAGAGATGGATCTGGAATTATCAGGTGAAATACCTTTTGAGAGCCTGACCATTCACTGGGAAAGTGTCTGGATGTCCTTCCAAATTTTGCAGGCAGAAAGAGCTAGGACCTAGTTTTTTAGAAATTACAAATGGTCCCAACCACAGATTCTGGAACTTGGTGTGTTCCCCCTTTCCCTCCTGATCTTTGTCCCACTTGAGAACCAAATATCTAACATCGAAATTCCTATCTGAAGAAGAATTTGAATCAAACCATCTTTTTACAATTTGTTGGTGCTGATCCAGTTTCTGTTTTTCTTATGCCCTTACTTCCTCCAATTTTAACAAGGCATTAGTTCGACTTTCTAGGGAGGGCACTCCTCTTCTCGAACTTTCTGCGATAATTGTAGAGAAGATAGTAGAACATGTGGAGGGAGAATTGCTTCTATTCGATAGATGAGAAAGAAAGGGGAGTTACCAACAAAGGCTTTTGGTGTCACCCTATCAGCCCAAAGTGCATTATACAATGCATTGTGCCAGTTATGATTATTTGAAACTGTCCTCTTAATGATCTTGATTAAATTTTTGTTTGTTGATTCTGCTAAACCATTTCCTTGAGGGTAGTAGTTGGCATAATATTTCAGTTTAATCCCTTTTTCCAAAGAAAAAACCTTCATATCGAGGGATGAAAATTAGGAGGTGTTATCAAAGACCAAACATTCAGGAATGCTTAATCAAGTGACGATATGAGAGTTAAGGAAAGATACTACTTGATTTGTGTTTACCACTTTCAAAGGTGCAACTTCAGACCATCTGGTAAAATAATCCGTTGTTGTAATGATATACTTGTGTTGCTGTGAAGAAGAAGGATTAATTGGTCCTATGATTTCAAGACCCCATTGTTGGAAAGGGGAATCTACAATGACAGGCTGCAAAGGGAATGCTTCCTTTTTCACCCGTCCTGCAGCCTTATGGCAGATTATGCATTTACAACATAGCCCATGGGAATATTTAAACAAAGTGGGCCAATAGTACCTAGCTCTTAACAATTTGTGAGCAGTTGTGTCTCCACCGAAGTGACCACCGGCTTCACCTGCATGAAGTTCAGATAGAACTTTCTCTGCTTCTTCCTTTTCTAAACAACGCGTAAGAACACCATCAAAGTTATTTCGAAATAATACATCATTAATTAACTGGAAAGATGCATATTTTAACCTAATTTCTCTTCTGTTTTTAGGATCAAGATAACGAGGAATAGATCCATGTATCAAATAAAATTTAATTTTCTCATACCAAGAGTTGGCAGCAACTTGTGCACAACTGATCTATTTTTCGTTATGCTGATTTATAGTTAAGGTGTTGATTTGACTTTCTTGCTCTTTAACTGAATCAACCACTAGTTTACACAGGCCCATGACCTCTAACAATATCTGCAAGGGTTATTTAGAGGTCATATTCTTGTAACGACGTCATCAAATTTTCCCTTTTCTCATCCAGTTCTTTTTGTACTAACAGGTTTCTTACAGTTGGGTAAGGAACAATAACCTTGGTTCTAGATTTCAGTAGGTAAGATCATAAGTGTTTTACTGCTTTAAAAACAACATATGCCTCTTGATCTACTGCTGGGTAGTTAAGATCTACTCCTTTGAAAATTGAGCTCATGAAGGAAATGTGTATCTCATTACTCTCAACGTTTTTCTGTGTTAGCACAACAACATAAGATCGGTAAGAAGAAAAGGTATAAAGAGTGAAATCCTGCGAAAAATCGGGACTCGTCAAGGAAGGGGCTTCTACTATTGATTTTCTAATGGAATCAAAAGCTTGAATTTATTGTGGTCCCGAACGGTACAAAACATCCTTTTTAATTAAATTCTGCGATGGTCTTACCATTTCCGAGAAACTTGGGATAAATCTTCTAACAAAATTAATCTTGCCCAAAAAGGACTGCATGGCTTTTTTGGAAGAGGGAGGGGAGAGTTTAACAATATCTTGGGTCAATAATTATTCCGTCCTTAGACACTATAAACCCAAACATTTTACCTTTCTCTACTGCAAAGACTTATTTCTTAGGGTTAAGAGATATACCGAACTTGCAGCATCGTTCCAAGACAACCCTAAGGTGAGACACGTGATCTTCCTTGTTTTTAGAGAAGACGGTAACATCATCAAGATAAACCACGACCGATTGGTTTATGAGGCGATGGAAAGTAATATCCATTTCTCTCTGAAAAGTGGCATAGACGTTTATCAGTCCAAAAGGCATTTTTCTGTAAGCATAAGTGCCCCATGGGATGTGAAAGGTGGTTTTAAGCTGATCCGAGGGAGACATGAGGATCTAGTTGTATCTCGAAAATCCATATAACAAAGATAGTCTCTCAGAACCAGACACTTGTTGTAAAATTTGTTCCATTGGAGGAACAAGGTAGTTATCTTTATCATATGCTCGGTTTAGGTTTCAAAAATCGACACAGAGTCGAATTTCACCACTTTTGTTCCTTACAGGAACTAGATTAGACACCCACTGAGTGTGCCTTACCGAGAAAATTATCTTTGTAGTTAGTAATTTATTCAGTTTTTTTTTAATGGTGGGTTCTAATTTAGGGTGCATCTTCCTCAATTTCTGTTGAAAAGGCTGAGTCTGCGATTTCATGGGGATGACATGTTGTATGATGTTAGGGTCGAATGTTTTCAAGTCATCATAGGTCCAAGCAAAAACGTCTTTAAATTCTTTAAACAATTTTATGAAAGAAGATCGTTCTTCTTCAGAACATCCCATTCCTAGATTAATATTTTGAGGATTGTCCTTTGTTCCAAAATTAATCGACTCATAAATCAAAGAAGAACTGTTCATTTTACAATTAATTTTCCCTCTAAATTTATCATGCAAGTCATAAAACTTCTCTAGTCTTACAAAAGATCCAGGGATAGAGTTTACTAGATCAGATGTCGATTCAGGAGATATAGGATCTAATATTACCGTGAAGTTTCAGAGGTTCTCATCGTGAGTTCCTTCATCAATGACTGCACCTTGGAAGGTGTCTTCCATATGCAAAAAGTTGATGATCTATTGGTCATCATCAAACACTCTCCAATTGGTGATGTTATCCGAGATCGACGACCTGCACAACAATTCAATCGAAAATGCATTAGGAGAAAGACCTTCTGCGGGCAATAATTTAGAAGCGACATTAGCCAATAAATCAGCCTCCGAATTACTTAGTCTAGGAATGGGATTTATGTTAAATGCTGAAAATTTTTGCATTAAAATCCGTACCTTAGTTTGGTATCTTTTCAGATGTGGTGATAAGCAATGTATGGAATTTCTTACCTGCCTAACCACGATTTCTGAATCACCAAATACCATCAAATTTTGCACGTCCATATCGAAAGCTTTCCTGAGCCCTTGTAGAAGTGCTTCGTACTCGACAATGTTATTAGTGCATTCAAAATCTAACCTGCAAGCAATACAAGTCTTATTACCTGCATGATCGATGAGTACACAAACTTCACCTGCTCCTTCTTTGGATTTGGATCCATCAAAGTGCAATGGCCAGATTTGGGTTTCGTCAGTAGTGTTTGGCATACTTGGCAAACTTGATGCCCGAGTACAGGTCATAACTTCTGATTGTTGCCCAGGATCAATAATAAGAGAAATTACGGTCATGAAATTACCAAAGAAGGTATTCATTCCCTGCATTTCAAAAGAATTAGTAGATGCAATGAAAGGTTCATTTGCATCATTTAGATCCGTCACAGTGTGCTTCATATAACATTCTATGTTTATCTTGATCTTGTTGGGATGTCCATTTTCAGGCAACTACAAATGAGACCAATCTGTGGCAAAGTAACCATGTAGCTGTTCAGACTAGTCCCTGCTAAAAAACAAACCATAAACTTCAGGGATATCCACAACGATAATTCCAATTATCTGGTGAACCTTAGGATTGGAAGATAATCTAACCAAAACATTCTTAAGCTCACCAATTACTTTAACGTTTGTTCGATCAAGATGAATGATTTTGAGATCAGAAGGTTTAACTTCTGCATTAATTTTTTGACAAACAGATAGAGGCATCACGTTTGACGATGCACCGAAATTGACCATACAATTATGTACATTCCTATTGAAAATTTCAAAGGTTAACAAAAAAGGCGGGACATTTTTCCGGGGGTTTACAACAGAATTCTGCTGATTTTTAGTTGCTGCCCCTAAAACAGTTTTATCTATATTTTCTACAGTTTTTCAGCTAAATCCCTTTTATTTGGAAGTTCAAATGTCATTTTAGTTGGGATCTTTTTGGTTGTTTTTGAACTAATTTATGCAGTTTTCTTGCTTCTAGGATCGCTGTTTTTACTTTTTTTAGCGATACTTTGAAGCATTTTCTGCAAAATAAGGGGGAATTTCAGCAGCTCAAAAACATAAATATTAGCCCTTAGTTTTTTCAGATCTTCAATTAAATCATATTCTAAAACAGGGGCTGCTAAACTTTGTTTAATTTCAGCTTGCTTTGACTATTTTGGAAACACATTATTACTCACTTCAAAAGAAGGTTTGTTTTGTGTTTTGCTTCTTGTGTTGTAGGGGTGACCAGTTCCAAAATTTTCTTGTAAGATACTGTCTGAGAGATGATTCCTCCTCTTCTGACACTTCTTCCTCAACTACGTCTTCAGAACTTTCAGGAGGGATAGAAGCAGAATTATCATGTGCTTCTAAGATGGTTTGCAAAATGTACTCCAAGATTTCGAAATTTAGACCTTCAGTGGTCGGGTTTGGCCGGTTGGGAGGAAAATGTTTTCAGAATGGAGGTTTAAAACTTCCTTTGCTTGTGGATGCCTCCTTGGATGATCTCTTCAAGTCAATGACCTGGTTGGACAATTTTTGGAAAGATTTTTGCAAGATTTCTAATTCTAATATTTTTGGTTGATTTTTAGCTTGAGGAGGCCTAGTAAGGATTTCTATTTTCTTTTTAGAGGATGAAGTTGTTTCAACTTCACTGTTGAGATTGTCTTTTAAGCTTAATGTATCCTTTTCAATTTGTCTTGCCTCCTCAAAGGCTTCTAACAGTGTGTTCCTTTTTAGACCTTTTGACCAAAATTGCTATGTTATTATGTAGAGCCTTAGTGTAATATGCGACAATTAGGCTTTCAACGAGCATTGAATCTACATGGAATTTATTTTTTAATGTAAGAAATCTTTGGTTAAAATCTTTCACTTTTTCATTAGGATTCATTTTTAAGTTGGAAAGTTCCATAACCAAGACTTCCAGAGATTTATCATCCCCGAATTTTTCCAAGAAACAATTTTCAAACTTGTCCCAAGAAACAATGGTTTGGGGCTGTTGAGCGAAATTCCATGTGGAGGCATTTCCCTCAAAAGTATAAGGAAACAATCTGCATACTACATCCTCGTGTTCAACACTCCGGAGTCTAATGGCCAACATAAATATTTTCATGTGATATTCAGCGGATTGTTTGGAATACGGATCAAATTTGGGTAACCATTTCTCCGGATGTTTTGGTAATGGGTGTTGAGGTCCAGGTACAACCACAACATCTTGATTGAGCCAAGGTCTGGTAGCATTGTTTTGATTTGCCATGGGCGTTGGTGGTGTCGAAGGTTTTGATGGTCCTTATGAGGAATTTCCTTCGTCTGAAGAGTCTCCCCCTAAAGAGGATGGAGATGAATTATGTGGGGAAGGTGGAATACCAAATGCCTCGACTTCAAGGATAGGCGTTTCAGTAGGATTGGTAGTATTTTCACCGAACAGGTTTGGGAGCAGACCAATGCCTTGCAGTTGTTCTTGGATATCCAAGAAATCAAGGGGTTGATTAAGTGGACTACCTGGTGGTATAATATGGGCTAAGACACTATGTGTTCTTATAAGTGACTGACGAACAATTTCCTGGACGTCGACCCCTTGAGGAACTAGTGTCACTGGTTCAACGAGAAACTTAGGGTTATCGTTTGAGGTAGTTGTCGTTTCAAATGTAACATTGTTTTCTGAGTGACTATGCATTACGACAGGGGAGCGAGTGTGTGGGGGAGGATTCTTGTGACCTCCATGTGCCATCAATTGAATTAAGGCCCTCCTAGTGCCATTTGTTGACAGGCGTAAGTGACACAGCGTCAACTAGGAGAATAGATCCAGACCAGGGTTGTCTAATTAACCCAAGCCGTTTGGTGTAATCTATTCTGACGGGTTTAATGGATCCATTAGCCAACTAGGGTCCTAAAACAAAGAAAAGAAAGAAACTACTCTAAAGCTAAAACTATGATAAAATATACTTTAATCTAATTATTTACAAGTGTTTCCAGAAATATAAATATGTGATTATAAACATAGTATTTACAAATTGCAAGTTTTTGGTGAATGCCTTGCGAAATCAATGTTTGGTGATTGTTTTCGAAAGTAGATAAAGAAAGCACATATTTTTGTATTTTTCTATTTTATAATCTAAAATCTAAGAACTTAAATTTAAAAATGCTAATAAAACATAATCTGAAACAAGGATAGAGTAATGGTCACAACCTATTTAAACTGTCCCGTTTTACTAATAAACAAACTGATAACATAAATTGAATGCGAATAAAGCTAACCTGAGATTAGTTTCATATTGTGTCTATGTCTCTGTGTGATCCAAACCTCCAGTTATATTGTCTGTGAGAGAAATCTACGACATGCTTGTACTAACATCTCTTGAATAAACTCAAGGCGTTTATTGACAGTTTGGATATAAGACAGAGTAACAAAAAATGTAGAACCAATGATCTTGTGATTATGAATGATTACAGTAAAATAAATTTCAATGTGAAAGATTCATTGGATACATCAACTAAACATCAAGAAGAAATTATGACATTGAATTCGAAATGACGATCACATAGATAATATATGAAACAACAAGTTATAGACAAAAAATTAAAGTATTGAATAAATTGAAACATCGCATGCTAATGAGGCTAAAGCTGCATAACATATCAATATTCCATAATAAAAAGCAAAACATAAATGGAACAATGTCACCCAGGTCTAAAGCCACAATGCGAATCATTTGTCCATTCAGTTCTGAGAATTACATGTCCATAATCTGTTCCAAGAAAAGATGACCTCTCACTAACAAAGTGCATAGTATTTAAAGTATCATGAGATCCAAATACTCATATCTCACAGGATAGAGATGGATCTCTCAACATTAAGTAAAATTACAAAAATAGTGGATTTGGAAACCACTTATAACAAATTTGGTTTATTCAGAAATAGATCAAAGCATGAAGAAAAAGAAACTACTAATCACTTGCGTATAATTGAAAGATATTTATTCTCAGTAATCAACAACAACATTTCCAATTTCCTAAACAAAACAAAACAATTTTAATAAATTAGAAAAACAATTAATCATAACTAATTACTAATTTTTATAAGAAAAGAGACTTGACAACATAATCAAAGATTCTGTAGCCAGTCTTAATTTTAGTAAATCAAATCAAACTTCAAATTGATTTATTCTGAATTAGATAACAAGAATCAAATGGAAGGATAATAAAATTATTTTACCATTAACAATTAACTAAACAGGGGTCAGAAAGTTCAGAATTTATTATTGCCTTAACACTGGTTGCATTTTTGATAACTATGTTTTCATATTTCGTAATGCGTTTGAGTTTCCTTTCTGCATGCACCTTGATATCAAGGTTTTCTTGCCTCAAGAAATCATTCTGAGCAGTAAGAGTCTTGATTCAAGATTGTAGGATAGGAATGTTGGTGTAATAACGCTCAACCCAAATGTCATAGTCATCATAGTGGACAGGGGAGGTGGCAGATTGATGAAGGACATAGTCGACCATGGGTGCATCAGTCTTATATGATGTTTTCTTCAAATCATGCCTAATACTGGAGAACCCTTCTTTGACTTGAAGGTATGGTGGAAATTTTTTCATGAAGTCATAAGGTTCAGTAGGACAGGTAACTTCCCTCTTGGAACCCTGCAGTTCTGGATCTTCCCGAACTAGAAAATCCTCTATCTCTGGATCCGAGCCCTCATTGATCTCGATCAGATTGTTTGAGCTCAGATGAGGATGATTTTTTTCCTTAGTTTCCTCGAGATTAAGAGAGCGATCTTCTTACCCTTAAAATTTGACTCTGTGCACCGTTGATTCCTTTCTCTACAACGTTTCTTAAAATCAATATTAACACCAACGTCATTCACATGTCCAAGAGGGTTATTTTCCTTTAATCCTTCAGTCTATTGCTCGGGAAAAAATGCAGGTGGGAACTTACACAATGTCCCTTCATCTAGAGGGTTTTTGTCGGTGAACTATGGTTCACTAATTGAAATATCAACCTGATCTTTAACCACTTCCTTGTCTAAGCTAAGGTTTTCTGTTAAACGGGGGTTTATTGTAAGACCGGCCTGAGCAAAACCATTTCTTATTAAAGACTTCCCAACTGTCGCCTATGGTTGATAAATGATGCATCAAGAATATCTTAACCAATACGTGATGGAACAGGCTTGAATCAACACCCTGTCTTTTATATCGTTTGGACATCTTATAGAGACTTCTCAACAAGTAAAATGACATATCTAAGTCAAACTCAATGAAATGCATGAGTAAACGGATATGGTAGAGGAAGACCAATCCGTATCAACCTTCACATGTCATGAATTGCATGATAATTAACAACAAACTATGACATCAAGGTTTTACCAGGGACATAGAGATACCTTTTACACAACAATTGATATTTTAGGATGTCATAAATAGACTACACGAGACTCCTTCAATTCGGGCGTTTTTGAACCATTTTTCACCCTTTGATGGAAGACCTATCGCTTTTCTCACAAACTCCTCGATCAATTCTAATTGTGTTTCCCCAATTTTAGCTCTGCAACCATCGAAGGTTTGAGAAAAATATCTAGCCACATGAAGATTATAACCCTCAAATTTCTTAACGAAAACATCCCAACCATGGATTTTTAGGTCCTCAATCGCATCGTCATGAGAAAGTAAATCCTGGCATCCATTTGGACCCAAGCGAACAAAAGGCTCCATGAAAAATGTAACCAGAATGCAATAGGGGTTACTTTAGATAGTTTTAGGTTCGAATCATGTGAGCAACAGAAACAATTCTGAATGGAGAGTGGAGTCATAAAAATAACATAGCCTATGTGTTATCATAACTCAAATAGTGGGAGTAAAAACTAGGGGTTTGATTGTAATCCTTACCATCCCTTGTGATGAGAGCCAAACATACAGAGTACCGAAACCCTATGCATGTAATGAAAGGCTCATTAATATGTTAAGACATCAAGGTGAGGTGAGGATGCGAGTACAACAGGTGTGTATTCATTTGTATGTCTGTTGGTACGACCATTGAATTCGTGACAGGATTATCAAAAATATAAAAGGCTCTTCACAAATCGAAAACTATCAAACCATTGAAACAATAATCGTATTAACACACAAAACAATGGGTCTAACAACCATTTTATAAGATTTGTATTTCAATTTCATATGAATGGTTCGTTGAACGATATACCTAAGGCATAAAATTATTAAAACAACAAGCCAAGTTTTATGTTTAATTCATGCTTGCAGTCATGGATTAAAGATAAAACAATTGAAAATCGAAATAATAAAAATTAATGAAGTAGTCTTTAACCCAATCAGTCATAATAAACTCAAAAAAGTGTTTATAGATGGGTTGATGGAAGCTACAGAAAAATGCAAATTCTTTCAATCGTGTACAATATAAAAAATTATGTGTTGCTACCAACAGGTCTCTGAGATCGAAATAAAGTATGATGATATCAGTGCCCTAGATAAGGTTCAATTCCATAGGAAGACTAGTGACCTTCTATATTCAGATTATTTAAATTTCTATTTGAAAAATGCAAAATTAGCATCACTAGCTTCCAATCTTGAATGTCAGCTCAGGTAGGAAAAAACAACAAGTAAAGCATGAAAGATTCAAATAAAGAAACTTGAAGCTGATGGCCCCAAAGAAATGAAAGCCTTGCTGGATGAGAAATACAAAGTGGTTCTCAGCCTGAAGAAAAAGTTGAAAATGCCTACTACAAAGCATCCACATATTGCATAACTTGTAGCATTGGAATAGGAAAAGGAATCTTTCAAGAAGCAATCACTAGATTTTCAGGCTAAATTTCTACAACTAGAAAAGGAAAAATTAGAATGGTCAAAAGAAAAGACATAAATGGCAACTAGAGTCATAACTTTGTCTTCTGATGTACCCTTTGTTACACCCTCTTCTACTGAAAGAAAATCAGGCACTTAAGACATTGTCCAGGCAATTGCTCAGGTTATCTTAAAGAATGGGGAAATGAAATAATTGAAAGAGAATATCAATAAAATTGGACAAGAGGCACATAAAAGGGATGAAAGTGTATCACAACTTAAAAAGGAAAATGTATTCCTTCATGAAAAGGTGAATAAGCTAAACACCAGGCTTAAAGGAAAAAGTTTGTTACAAGGAGCCAAGCACATCATCTGGGACTCCATATCAGTTGATGTTACAAAACTCAGGAAATATATAAATTATGTTAATGATGAGGACAACATTGATGTTTTGGATAAAAATAGATGCAAATTTATCAATGAAACTTTATCAAAAAGACCACCAGAATGGGCCCATAACACTATCAATCTCCTTAATACAATTCCCTCATCAAGTTTGCAGAAAATTGGGGTCAACTATATAATTGCTTTGATAATATGGGATAGAAGAATCATAACCAAGCACAACCTCTTGAATTCAGTCTAGAATAAAGCAACCCAGTTGGAAAAGAGTGTTCAAGATTTTAAGGATTTGTTTGAAGAACTATTTATCAAAGGTCTTCCATCATTCTAGGATGGAAAGGGAAAGTTACATGAACAAGAAGACTACAATGCACTCTTGACACAAGCGAGGATGGATCACTCTAGGTTTGAAGAATTAGATGAAGTTTTAAAGGGGGAAACTATGGTAGAAATGTTAGCCATAGATTTTGAAATTTTGAATAAATTTAAGATAATAAAATTAGGCTTGCCTATCATGTCATATGCCTCTTGCATCGATTTGGAAATTTTAATAAAATAAATGATGAATTATGATATTCCTTCTGAATTACAGTGGAAGGAAATAATAAGATTGGGTAAAACTAAATGTAATTTTCCATCTCCTAGTAAATGCCCATCTAGTTGTCAAAGGAGTATGGGTCCATATATCATCCAATCATATTAAGACACTACGAAGGTCAAAGGGGCGAAAATAAGGATAACGCTATTGACATATCTCAAGGATCCTGATTTTTTGAACTAATACTTTTTTATAAATATTGTAACACATAATGTGCAAAGGGTGGGAGAAATTTTGATGAATTGAGTATTCTGAGAGTCTTTGTACTCTAATATTTTCCTAAAGAATTAAGAAAGTTGGGTGATCCAAGGTTTCTGGGATCTAGTCTTTCTTCAGAGATTAATGTGCCGATGACTATGTAGCATGTTCACTTCAATGTATGTTCTTCTTTCAGTTTATTGCTATGTTTCCAGATTTGAATGATATTTAATTAAAATATTGTTTCATAATTCATCATGTTGATGCTTTGTCACATAGTTTAGAATATCAATGGTGTTTTCTTCTGATAAAACAATTTAAGAAATTTCAAAATCTGATTTCTTAAAGTGCTAATTTATGTTTTCCTTCCGTCCTTTCTGTTACAATGACATTTAAATTAAACCAGCACACAGTTAGTGTCTATCTTACCTCTGAAGTATTTTCCCATTAATTGACAGATTACCCACATATTCATAAGCTTCAACCTTTTGACTCCATACCCAATGGATTTCTCACAGGATTAAACATCAAATCCCATCCAAATATTTATTCACAATCCAAATACCTAACCTCAAGAAACAAAAATCAAATCAGTCCTTTCAGTGACTGATTTGGGAGAGAGCCCTCTCTGATACTGGAAGGGTTAGATTCCAGTTTCTAAAGTTGGTTTGTGGTTACCTCTGGGTTTCTTTTCTGACCCTAAAGAAATTATAGAGTGATAACATAATTGAAGGATAAATTCTATTGCTTTTCAATGCAATGAACATTGCATCCAAATGCGTAATGCTTTTATGTCAATATTTCATGGTTTTTAGAAATTCTTTTCCACTTTAATTGCCCTACACGTTTGCTGAGGTTTGCCTGCATTTGTGTTTGGAACTTTGTATATATTTTGTGACTGAAGTGTTGATACTGAGAGGGGGGTGAATCCGTATCAAGTACAATTTAAAACCTTTTTCAACTTATACTTAAACCATTCAACTATATCCAATAAGCAATGAACAATAGTATAAGAGTTACACCAATACACCACAATACACCATGCACAATATATGAGAAATAATCAATAGTTATTGTTCAAGGGAAGTAATGATTTCAAAAGGTAGCTATAGCTTCCAAATGTAAAGGGAGGGATAAACCTCCAAGAGGAATATACAATCCTCAAATATCAAGAGAGATTTGAACTCTCCATCCTTGCCCCTTCCTTCCACCCAAGAATATATGAGAGATAATAAAACTTTACATTAAATCATCACCATCAACCAATCATCACATAGAACCTGATAATGCTTCTTGAGTCTTCTTCAATTTATGCAATTCTTAAATTCTTGGAGTACTCTGATCCTGTAGATAATATTACTCAATGTATTCTCTGAAACTCCTCCAATTTTCACTCCTTGAATCCTCCCCAAAAAGAGGTTATAGAAAGAATGGTAGACCTTATTCAATTCTGGTCTATTCAGGAGAGTGAACTTGCACAGAATGCCCCGTGCTCAATAATTAACATATGATTCTAAAAATCACACAAAAGAAACTACAGTCTGTACTATTTCCAATGAAATTTGTCCTGCTTCATTTGGATTCTCGATGATCAAGTTATGACTATTTTACCCGGAACACCTGTTTATTGAGTAGCTTAAGGATTGGTCACAAACCCTATCTTCCATAGAGTGTATCTCCATAATTATAGCGAATCAAGATCTGAAATTTTTACCCGAAGTACCTTGATATGTCTTCTCAATACCATAGAAATTTCACCATATGAATCATTCTAGAAAAAAAATTATAGCAAAAATGGTAAGATGACCTGAAAATAACATGCCTTAGAACACATCACCAAAATACTTCATCCTCCCTTGAAATCCAGCCTTCTTTTCTTCTTATTTCCTCTAAAATTTGACTTGTATAAAATGAATGTATAATGATGTTTATTTATACCATTTATGTCACTTCCTTTTAACATTAGGGCTGACCTGACACTTTCTTATTTTGTAATTCTTTTCTTTAATTATCTTCGGGGCCTACATGTACTTCCTTCTTCAATTCACTTTGTCATCTTCAAAAATTCATTTCTCCTCAACCATGAGGATCCACGTGACGTGCCACATACCACCGGAAACAATATGATGTATACTATCCATTCATGGGTGTTGTATACACATGTGCATTGTCCTTCATGTCCAAATACCTTTATCAATCTTGCAGTCCACAACCCATGACTAGGGTTGACATCAATGACAACAACCAATCTTCCAACATGAAGCTTATCGTAACCATGAAAAAGAAAAATAATATAAATATAGAATGAAAAAAATTGAAGCCACAACATACAATTTCAGAGTATTCTCTTACTGTATTGCGTAGGGTTCACTCCATAGTTATGATTTCCACTTAATGTGGCTATATTTTAACATTTAAGGTGTCAAGACTCACTGAAAATGGATTCTTCCACTTATATTTTGTATGTTTCAACAAAGGCCTTCCCAAAGGTTCCATCTTATTTTGATATTTGGATATATGTGGTCAAAATTCCAGACATTGGTTTGGTATAATTTTTTAGATATTCCCTATGGAAGTTAGGGTTCCTTAATGGTCCTGAAATCAGTTTCAAATGGGCCAGTTTGGCATTTTTGCTATAACTTTTTTTCTGGGACGTTTCATACCATGAAATTTTGAGGAGATGGAGGAAAATCTTTGGGTACATGTTGGTTCACTATAATTCATGAGATATGTGTTGTGGAAGTTAGGGTTTATTAATAGTCCTAAAATCAGTTTCAAACAGGAAAATTTGGAATTTTCGCTATAACTTCTTTTCTGGGAATTTTAAGACTATGAAATTTCCAGGGATATCAAGAGACATACAAAAGCACCTTAGGTAAAAATTTCAGAATTTGGTTCGCTATACCTTCTGAGATATACCCTATGGAATTTATGGTTTCTAAATGGTCCTGAAATCAGTTTCAAATAGGTCAACTTGGAATTTTATTTATAAATTTTTTTCTGGGACTTTTTAGACTGTGAAATTTTCAAGGATCTGAGGAGACATACCGAAGTACCTCAAGTAAAAAATTTAGAATACCATTTAAAAAATTGGATACGTGCCATGTTGTACAAGTTCATTCTTGGGAAGAGGCCAAAAATAAAAAGATTTGAAAAGATACCATAAATTTCATTTGGAAATTCAAATTTTGGTTAGACCCGGTGAAGGCAGAAGTAGCAAGCAGACTCAATGAAGGTAATTTGAATGTTATCATATTTTGAAGAAGTTATATGTACTAAAGAAAAAATTGTTACTTGAGCGTTGGTGGTACTCAAACAAAGAGATTGGTGTCTCTTGATAAGTTGGTGCTTAGGCACTGGTGTCTATGAGGATCTGTAAGAATAAGTTGGTGCCTAACAGGGTTTATACCTATGGGGATTGGCTTCTCTAGTTTGTTGGTGCCTATAAATATTTGTAACAGTAGGTTGGTGCCTACAGATAATTATAAACATGAATTTTGTGGTTTTCTCTCGAAAGGGTTTCCACGTAAATCGTGTGTTCCATGTTCTGCAATTAATATATCTCATATGTGATTGCTTTCATATGGTTGATGAATGTTTGAAAAAGTATTTTTTTTTTTATCTTATACCGATTCACCCCCCCCTCAGTATAAGTGTGTGATCAACATAAAATCCTTGACCTTTTCTTTGGGCCCCATGGTAGGAGCAAATAAATCGACCATTAATGCCCCAATAGTGGTTTCCTCTCCAAACTTATCTAAAAAATCCTTTTGAAACTTGGTCCAATTTGTTATAGATCTAACAGGTAGATTGAAATACCAAGTGGAGGATGAGTTTTCAAAAGTATAAGGAAAAATTCAACATACCACATCCTCATGTTGTACATTCATTAACCTAATAACAATAATAAACTTCTTAATATGATCTTCGGGGGATCTGAATGTTTCTAGGTCATATTTCAGAAGTAATTTCTCTGGATGTTTGGGTAAGTGGTGTAACAGACCAGGTTGTTCCAAGACATACCTATCCAACTACAGTTGGTTGCTATTTTTATTATTATGTTCAATGTGGTTTGGTTCTTGGTCTAAGGATTTTGACTTTGTATTTGATTCTTCTTCTTCGGGTTATGAAAACCCCTGATTATTAGAATGATTGCTTGCAGGAGGAGTTATTGTAGGGGTATTAGGAATCAATCCAAAGGGATGATTAATTTATTGTAAGGCTAGATCCACTAGGTATCCAACCGTGTGTACGAACACATGTTTTGATTTAGACACAATGGATTAGACAACTCCTCTCCTTCGAGGAATAAAAGGTGTTGTGGGAAGTGCCCCAATAAAATTAAATTCCAAAGATTCTTCCTAGAGGATAGCCTCCCAAGACAACAGGTAAAATTAATTCACAGTGTTAAGTTCTCTAAGAACTAATTCTAACAAGAATCCTTATTGTTTTATTAATTTTAGAGAAAAAATAAGTATAAAAGAGGGATAATGATTCTTCTTCAAAAGATAATAAAGGTTGAATATCATCCTGAAAGGGGAGAGTTGCGAAATAAGTTTTAATTCAGCTTGGCATTTTCACAATAACTTATTTTCTGGGATGTTTCATATCATAAAATTTTGAGATGAAGGTGAGATATCTAGAAACATGTGATAAAAATTTCAGAAATTGGTTTGCTATACTTTCTGAGAAATTCCTTGTGGAAGTTAGGGAATATCTCAGAAAGTATAGCAAACCAATTTCTGAAATTTTTATCACATGTTTCAAGATATCTGACCTTCGTCTCAAAATTTAAAAATATGAAACATACCAAAAAATAAGTTATCGTGAAAATACCAAGCTGAATTGAAACTTATTTCACAAATCTCCCCTTTCAGAATAATATTCAATCTTTGCTCATCTTTGTTTTGTGGAGATGTGGACTGGCAGTTTTGGAACAACCCACTTGTCATTTCACAATCAACCCAACGATGACACTCTCTCAATGGAAACTGCATTTTGGATTGCGGGACCACCCTTCAGAATAATCCCCCACACAACCTCAAATTTCCTAATGCTTCGTTGTCGTCGATTCTGATGGATTGTGATCAAAGTTACTAGTGCCTGCTCTAATTTATTTCTTCACAAAATTTAATTGCTTTGTGCCTTTTTTAACCTTCCAGTCAATATATATATATATATATATATATATATATATATATATATGTCATCTCTCTTGTGACGCTCTTCCTAAGTTGTCATTCTTGCGACGATTGTCCTCGGTTGTCTCTCTTGCGACAATATTCATCGATTGTCGTTCTTGGGAAAATTTTCCATGGTTGTCGTTCTTGAGATGATTGTCCTAGGTCATCTCTCTTGCGATGATTGTCCTAGGTCGTCTCTCTTTCAATGATTGTCCTAGATCGTCTCTCTTGTAGCGATCTTCCTCGTTTGTCGTTCTTGAGACGATTATCCTAGGTTGTCTATCTTGTGACGATCTTCCTCGATTGTCATTATTGCTATGATTTTCCTAAATCATCTCTCTTGTTACAAGTACCTAGGTCATCTCTCTTGTGATGACGTCCGTAGGTCATCTCTCTTGTGATGATCTTCGTAGGTCGTCTCTCTTATGACGTTATTCCAGGTTCGTTGCATGTTCGATGGGATATGATGGGATGTTTGAGGGGGTCAAGATTAGTCGCACTCTCCACAACATAACGTCACATGAGTGTCAAAATGGCCGTCACAAGTTGAACCAAATTTACTAGTGATGGGCTCTAATACCATATTGTGACGTACCAAGCCATCCCAGGGCCGAGCATGTTCTACAAAAAATATCTACTATGTTCAAACTCTGATATACATATACATATACATATACATATACATATACATATACATATACATATACATATACATATACATATACATATACATATACATATACATACATACATACATACATACATACATACATACATNATATATATATATATATATATATATATATATATATATATATATATATATATATATATAATGAAAATTTAACCTATATAAACATTATTCTCATACACAGATTCATGCAGAAGTGACAATAAACACATACATGCAATATACACAGACAATCCTCATAAAATTCAGATATGTACTTAAACACAACATGTAAAATTAACATATAATTAGTACTTATATTTTTATGAGAAGACCACCAACTACGTGCAGAACTTCCATGAACCTCCCAACCTTAGACCAGGCTGCTCCAATCTATTAGCAGTGGGTCACCCCTGAGATAGGAATAAACTCCACTTAGGGTAAAGGAAATCCTAGGCTAGGATGAGACTATGAAAAACTGCACAATGCAACATGAAGGATTCCCTCCAAGGAGCCTACTTATGCCCACTACTCACATAATATCATTCCCCACATGCTTGTACCACCCCGAGAATATACACCTTCATTGTTCCACAATCCATTGATTGCTCCACTTCCCCTCCAGGGCTTCAACAATAGGCCATATCAGGAATTCTTAGAGCTCTATAGCTACTGTAGGACTCCCTCCAGGAGAAATCACTTCCCCAACAAGATCTCTCACCTAGAGAGAGTTGCTCACAAGCCTGAGAACCTTATTCTTCAATCCACCGGCCTGACAACCCACCTATTAAAAACCACATGCCCGAAAACCTACTTCTTCTGTCCAGATCCTAAGACAAACGGGAAAGGGAGAAGGCGACAACAAAAATTGGGTAAGGCAGGGTACAACTCAACAAAATTGAAGTGAACACAAATTACATAGGTTCACGATGGCAGGGGTTTAATAATGATAGAAAATGGCTGATTGTGTGCCTACTTAGTGTGCAAGTGAATGGGGAAAATATGGTGAGTCATGGTGAGTGAACATGTGAGGAAATATGAAAAGAATGGTGAGTGAACCCCCACAACGATAGATTTCCCCCCATAAAACTGCATTCCCCTAGGTTGACACATGGCTCTCCAGGAGCTCATTCCTCTCCACTTTGAGTTCCTTCCTATCCCCAAAGGAAATTAGGATAACGGGGTTGATTTCCCAAACCTTAGTATTTTAGGAATATACATTATAATATTCCCTTGGATTAAGCCCTCAATATTAACCCCTTTTTCCTAGCCTCTCAACCCCTTCCCTTTCCCTTCCTAGTGGAGCTTAGTCCCCCATAACACTTTCTTCATGGTTGGTATACATGCAATGATATATTTTTATTAATGATATGCATAATTACATATACAAAAATAGGCTCATTGGCCTTAGCATCTAGGATCTATGGCCTAATAAACACATAAGCCTCCTAGCTTATAAATACTTGGTTCATTAGCCTATAAACATCATTAAACATCATTACAACTCAACAGGAGCTCAACCTTGGGGTATTACATTTCCCCATATGGTTTCCCTCTCAGGTTTCCTATTGGAAATTGTGTCTATCGACACATATGATCAATATTTTGGTGAGAAACTCATTTCCATGATATTTCTCATTGTCTTGTTACTCCAATGGAAAATTCTAAGAGGGTATTATGCTTCTTTGGAATTAGTTTCAATTTTTGGAAACATCCCTTTGTTTCCCTTGTTTAGAGAATCTACGATGAGTATCCCTTGTGTTCCATGGAGTCTATTTATTTCCTCTTGAGTCCTGATATAGTTTACACTTGTATCCATGATGTTTTCCCATCCAACATTACCAAGTCTTGACCTCCTGTTGTCCCTTTGGTTTATTGATTTGTCCTCAAAAATATTTTTTCCAAGTAATTGACCATTCCCCATGGAATACCTTCAATTGATTCTAGTTCATCCTTACCTTTATGCTTTGAACAAGGGAATTATTGAGTCCATCCCTCTTTTCCTTCCCATCACCCCTCAGTGTTAATCTCTATCAGTCCTTCTGTACTTTTGGCCTTTTCCTAGTTTTCACGGATCTCTTAGTCCCTTGAATTCAATGAGCCTTCCCCTATCAAATTCAACACCTATATTATAGGGGTATATATTAGAGTATAATGTACCTTTGGCCCATATTCCTCAATGGTGGGTGCCTCAGACCAACTAGGGAGAATTCTCATTTCTCAGACTTGGTAGGATATCATGTGCTTGAATCCAAATCATTATTGCATTGTTGATATTTGTACACTTGATGGTTCAGTAGTTCAATTGATTTTATGAGTTTCCCGAACATGTATGAGTTGTATCATACCTCAAGGGGGATTTCTCTTCAGGTATCCCCCCACATGTTATGGCCTTAGTGCTTGATTCTAGATATATAGTTTCAATTTTTGTACTTTGGATATTGGGCCTTAGGAGTTCCTCCTCTTACTAGGTTCTAATGGACTTCCCCTTATCGACACCAAAATATTGATCATAGGGGTTAGTCCTATGGACCTCGGTCACCATATTCCTCCTTGATGGGTTTTCTTGGACCAATATGACAGAGTCCTCAATGCTCTCAAACTTGGTAGGATGTCATGTGCTTGACTCCAACTCATTCTCGCACCATTAAGATTTGTACATAATCCAATGATCCAACCTTAGATACATTTCCTTGTATTTGATTGGACCAGTTCCATCATTCTTAGGTGCCCTTAATTTGAGCTTCCCTCATGCTAGCTCATTTATATCTTTAAAGTCCCTTTCTTGTTCAATAGGGATTCTCAAATTGTTACATTCCGCCCTATCACTTGGGATGGGGCATTAGTTCCTATGTATCCAGATTTGTTGCATTCATGATGCTTCTATATTGGAGCTAGCCATTGTTTTGTAGGTAGATGCATGTATGACTATTCATCTCATTATCTTGTACTTTGGAACCTTTTCGTCAACCTCATATTGTATTGTATTGAGACCACACTTTGTCTCATTCTCCTAACCTATTTATGCCATGGAACACCATTGTATCATTGTTATGAGATATCATAATGAGTATGGGTATGCCTACCTCTTCCCTCTTGTTGAGATATTGTACATATATCACATTTTGAATTTATTGTTGATAGGTGGTTCTCCATGGCCCTTGTATGTGTGGTCTTCCTTCCTTGGACCTGCATATCCCTTTTTGGTCCTCTCTGAGATTGGAAACAAAAATTGATGTATTTAGGTAATATGATTTACCCCTAACCTCACACATTAGGGGACAATTTTTTATCACCGAAAAACTTTTCACTTGTGACATTTCCACAAGTTTTGCCAAAATACACCATTTTTAGCATGTTTAGCCTCCATTTCTCTTCATTTTCCACCTCCACCAAACCTTCAGAAGTTGTCGAGACAAATATATGTTTTAACCTAATAGGTTCAATGTATATAGTACCCCTAATAAGTGTATTATCAACACAAAAAGTATCCCCAAAAGTAGGACAACTTCACAAAATTCATAATTATGACCGTTTTCAACCCAAGTTTGCCAAAAAGGGAAAGCAGTTATAAGTGGAAATTTTTAAACCCAAATTATTATTCATATCCTTTATTTGGTCATATTAAAACACAATTTTGAAGGCCATGTCAAGGGGGTTTACTATTTTCCCTATAAATAAAGGATTGAGGTCTCTCCATCCATCCATCCATCCATCCATCCATCCATAATATGTACATGTTGTCAAAATAACACTAGATATTTTGAGGACCCTTTCCTCTTGATAGTGATTTTTTTTCATGCTACTTTCTCACTCAGCCAAGGAGGGGATCTACACACATCAAGGAATTCAAGAACCCTCCCAAGGAGGAGGATTTGGATCCACACATATCTTCAACAAGCCTTCTCCCTAGGTGTATTCTTTGTCCTTCCCATTGGTAATGAATCATTTTTTACATTATTTCAATTCCTTATTCATGTTTAATGGTGTAGTTTCTTTATTATATTATTTATTTCCTAAATAAGCTAAGGTTTGAAGCTTGTAGAGTAGATACATGGTATGATTTTCATATTCTAAATACCATTTTGTCTAGATGCAATGACATATATTATATTAGTATTATTTGTACACCATTTCTGAAAATTATACCCAACATAACCCTTATCATCTTTAATTTCTATAACCCCCATCACATATAACCTATACAATCCCTAACCCCAAAACCCTAACATGCATAAACTATAACTCTTTAGTACATTTAATTCTTATAGAATGTAACCCCTATAATTCATTAGCCATAACACATATAATAAATTACTCTTATAATCCATAATATTGGACCCTTATAGTTTAAACCCTTATCCCCTCCACGCCTTCCAAAACCTATAATACCTAATCCATATAATTCTTAAAACATAAAACCCTTAAACCCTTACCCTTATAACACATAAACCCCTAAATCCTATAAACCATAGTCCTAAACCCTTAAATGATGAAACCTTTATAACACCTAACTCTTATAATTATGAACTCTAACCCCTAGTATTTATATCCTTCAACCCATGCAACTTATTTAACACCTTTTTAGTATGACCCATATCACCCCTAAACCCCAACTTGAAACCCATGTAACCATTGTAACACCTAACCATTACCCCATAAAACCACTAACCTTTAACATTTATAACATCAAACATCTTTGATGTTTACCTTGTTGGAATACTAAGGGGGGGGGGGGGGGTGAATCAGTATGAGCACTTTTACCACTTTTAACCACAATATATAAACGTTAATCTTATCGACAATATATCATCAATGTATCATCTATGATTGCATTCAATATATCATGAGCATATAAACATAAGAGAATCACATCAAATACATAGTACACCCGAATTTATGTGGAAACCAAAATGGGAGAAAACCACAAAATGATTTCTTATATATCAAAGAATACATTCATTGGAAGCACCAACTTCCCAATTCCATAACTACATTTAAAAGAAGGCTCCAACCCCCTATTTATAGGATCTAACCTGAAGGAAGAAACAAATCCCTAAATTCTCTAGCTCCAATCCGAAGGAGGCCAAAACCCCTTGATTCTCATGCTCCAACCTGAAGGAAGCTGCAACTTTCTGTGTTCTCTGACACCAACCATAAGGAGGTTATGACCCCCTTTCCTTTCACTGTCCTACCACCATGAAGTATAAGTGTATACCAAACTATCACTACCACAATCACTTCCATTGTCACAACCACTATCATTGTCACTGCCATTGTCATTCCAACTTGTCACTATCAACCTGTCACATCAACCTGTAACATGCCAAATTGTCACAATATCCAACCTGTCACTATATCCAACCTGTCACTATCATAGATACTCATCAGATCCTCTCACATAGTTCATATACCAAGGACACTCTCAGCTAGATGTCCAACATCACCAACACATGCCTATACCAATCATGTTCCAAGATCACTAACATACCATCACAAGATATGTGTCTCAACCATGTGCCAAAGAATGTACCAAACCATCAACCACAACCTGTACCACAAAAAATGAATCAACCATGCACCAACACTTTTACCATATACCTAAACTATCAACCATGTACATAAACACCATACCAAGTATCATACCATGTACCAACAATGTATCTCAACCATATACCATATCACTCAATCATGCCATACACCATATACCATAAGATATATCAAGAAAGTACCATCAATGGTGTAGTACCTCAACCAAGTACCAAGAGATCCAAGACATGGACCTCATACATGTACCACCATATACCAATGCCTCAAGAAGATACCAAAGGCATTACCATCAATATGTAACCAATATGTACCTCAAACCATGTCCCTCAAGCATGTGCCAACATCCATAAACTATGTACCAAGAGATACCATCAAACATGTGCCATATCACTCATAAACCATATGTTCCAAGTATCCAAACCATGTGCCAATATGCACCAACAATGTACCTCAACATATATACTTCAACTAGCATGTACCATACATTAAATATGTCCCTTAAGAATATGTCCAAATCACCAAACCATGCCTCAAGAATGTACCATATCACCAAGATAAATCAATCAAATCATGCATATGAACATACCTCAGAACCTGTAACTAACCTGATGCTTCAAATCACAGAAAAAACAAACCAACTTGGGCATAAACAACCTGGTACAAGCATCCCTTCCAACCTTTCACAAGCCTTTTTACAGATCCACGACTTGCTTCTCTACTTCCCACAGTTATCTGCGCTTTGCTCCACTACAGCCTGTGTACATTCGTGCCCTGTTGACCTATAATCCATATATACCTTAGAAACTAGGGTTACTCACATTTGCTGCAACTACGATACTTTCACCTTCAAACTTCCTTCACAACCTCAGACTTTCTACCTTAGATTCAACCTCATATTTTCCAATGACAAGATAAACCATATCACTTATTCACTTAAGTATATTCAATAGAATGTGTGTGTCAATGTACTTATGAGAGACTTCTTGAGGTGTATTTATACTTTAGCTTAGTAACCTCTCTCCTTATTTTAGGGGTTTCTTGTTACAAGCAATTTACCCTTTCATTAATGACTTGTATCCAAATAGGCGCTTCTTAACCATTCTTCGGGGCTTAGAACATCATGAGGGCATATCTCCCTAACCATGAGGAACCATGTGGAATACCGCCTATCCATATATGAATGTATTACCTACATTTACATTGTTATTCATGTCCTTATTCCTTGATCAACTTCGGGTTCCATAGCCACACCTCTGGGGATTCTTGTCGACTTCTTCAAATGCACCCATCACACCTATTGACATCAACCACTCATGTTGACACCAATGAAAAATAACTCACCATAAATATCGATCACAACTCTGGGGTATCTCGAACACTCCAAGGGTTGACATCAATGACAACCAAATTCCCAACAATACCCCCCTTTGGCATTGAGGGAAACACTCATGCTCCCTCTGTGATCATTGATCTTCATCAATGTTTCTCTCTCTCTCCATTTGATATCAATGACAAAGGTTATCTCTCCTTGGGGATTCTCCCCCTTTCTTCATTCTTCTGTTCTTTCTCTTCACGTATTTCTCTTCTCATGTTTATTTCCATGTTCCTCTTCTCTTTTGATAGAAAAGAATGACTCCCCCTGAAAGTATACCTTCTCTGAATAATCCTTCTCCAACTTCATGTGCTTGAATATTTCTCTTTTGATCTCTCTCTTTCTCTCCCCTTGATATCATGGAAAAAAGGATAACTCCCCTTTTGATATGTCTCCCCTTGTCTGCATGCTACTGATCTTCCTTTCTGGATCTCTTTCTCTGATGAATTCTCTTCCCTTGACTTCTTTGCAATATGTAGAACAATATGGGACTTCCTGTGTATGCTTCCTTTTCAATCTTACAATGCTACTTATTGTCCATTGGTTCTTCCTCTTGTAACTCTCCGACATATATAAAATAATTCAAAATTTATTGACTTCAAATATTCATGGTCTATTATGTTCACTGTTTAGATATCGATGACCATATTGTTCAACAATGTCCCTCTAATGATATAGCTTTTGCTGAAGGTTTATCTTTCCCTGTTTTGCTATGCCTTTTACTGCTTGTATTCTTCTGACCAACTGATTCTAGTTGTCCACTGATTCCATTGATTCCAATGCTCTGTCATATATCTGTATAGACTTTCCAATGAGCTCATAAATCCATCTCTGTCCATATGTCATAAACTATCCATAACTCTGATACTCAATTTTCCACAATGTTGAGCCATATGTCACTGTACGATAATTAAGGCTTCTTTATTGTAACTAATCATCACATATTCATGTTTCTCAGAATAAATAAAATATGTCCACTGATCTGAAATACATCCTTGAACCTATAATGGATATTTCCCCGCCTATAAAGTGTTTCAATGATATTCCTCTAATATATGTATGAGAACACTGCTTCTCAATCGATAAATCTTTCATTTTGTACTTCTACTATCTGACTGCTTTGAGTCTATCTCTACAAACACTTCAAGTTGTTCAAAGGATGGTTCTATGATCTATAGTAGCTACTGCATAGAGCCCCCCTATTCAATATCTACATTTACTAGGATTATCCAAGCCGGATGGATCATAATAATGAAGGAATCTGCAATAATGTGGAGTAATCTTCCTCTTCATCTGTAGACTCATCATCTCTTTGAAATATGACTTCTTCCTTTTTTCCTGTGGATTCATTATGATATTTCACTACAATTTATGAGAGTACAATCTCTTGGGAATGTTCTTTATTCACCTGCTCTTCTTTTCTTTCTCGTAACACTACAAATCTTGCGATCTCTGGGACCTGTTCTTTATTCACATGTTCTTCTTATTTTCCATTTCTTCTCCAAACCTTCCTGTATCTGACATCTTCCCTTTTCATGTATATTTTTCTTGATATCATACTATTTCCAATCCTGAGAGTATGACTTCTAGGTGTCCTTCATTCATCCTATCTTCTTTTACTTATACTTTTTTTTTTCCAAACTTTCTTGTATATGATATTAGTGTTCTCTTTCATAGAAGTATCCATCATTCTTTTACAATCATGAGCTATGTGACCATAATTATGGAATTTGTAACATTCAATGTTATGTGGAGCCACATAACCATTTCTTTCTTGAAAATTTCATCCATAATCCCTGCAATCTATAAATTTATGTCCAAAGTTAGTAAAAGTAAAACAATGACCATAAAATAAATTCACATACTTGGGGGTCAATGATCTTCTTTGTGATGTAGTATTTCTGAATTCCTACCTTGATTGATCATGATATTATCTTATGATCCCTTGATTATGATTGAATATTCTTTGTTGCTTGAATACGAAAGGTAATGTTGAATATGTTTCTTTATTATACTCATTATTCTTTGATTCTTGCTGACCATGATTCCTTCCTTTGAGTACTTCTGCATAACTCTTTCTCTATTCTTCATTCTTCCTTTCTGGCAACCTGGAGTCCTTCTCTTCAACTTTCTTTACTGATGATTTGAATGTTTCTCTCTCTTCAATGTCTTGCTGAGCTTGAATATTTTAACTCTAAAAGTGACAACTTATTCTGCAATCTTCTCAACCTCTTCTTCTTTCTTCATCATCTGAATATTCATGGCTTCTTCTATTCTCTTTGCTTCTTTAAGTTGTATTTTCAAGGCGATGATTTTTTCTTCAAGCCATTTTTCTTCTTGACTAAATTTTGCTTCAAGTTTGTTTAAATCCTCATATATTTCCTTGAGATGACATGTCAAAATATTCTCTCTCTTATCTACTTCCTTTATTTGTGCTACGGTTTTGGCTTCCAAACAATGTTTCTCTTATATCAGGCCTTTGTATGTTTCTTCAACCCTTCTGGCTTCTTCCAACTGAGCTTTTAGATTCACGATGACCTATTGGGATTATTCAAAAAATTATTGAGAATTCTTCTTGAATAATTGTTCCTCAAGAGACTTGTTTTTATTTCTTTCTTTCGTCAATTCGTCTAAAGCATTGATTAATTCTTCTTCAATATCTACTATGCCTTCTTCACAATCTTCTTCTTCTGAATCTATCTGAAATGATGAGCATATTTCTTCTTTTTATGTACCTAGATATTCTTTATCACTCTCTGGATTTGTGATGGGCAATTCCTAAAAACAAAGATCATGTAGCTTATTCCAAAGTTCTTTAGCTGATAAAATTTTTCCCACTTTCTCTTTTACTAAATCAGGTAATCCTTCCAAGATGAAATCCATTGCTATTTTTTTGTTTCGTTTCAATTCCTTCTTGGCTTCATTCTTCGGTTTATTAGTAGTGGTATATCCTATAAATTTTGATTTCCAAACATCATATCCATGTGCCTGTAAATTTTTTTTCATTATGATACTCCACAACTCATACTTCAGACCAATCTGACCATGAAAATATGGTATTCCATTCCTATACAAATTGTTTCTCTCCATGATCTACCTATTGAAATATTGTAACTTCGAAGAATATTCTAATTATATTTGAGTTATTATCTTATAGATCAAATTCCCTTTTTTGGATTGATCATGTCGGGTCCTGTATAAGACAAAATCCCCTTTTGTGGATTGGTAAAACCATATTTACATGGTGGTATTTGTAAAGTCGACCCCTAGGGTTTATAAAGTGGTTTTAACCACTCTTGGAAGAAGTCAACTCTACTAAGTGAAGAGACATAACCCTAACACCTCCTCACTAGTATTTATAAGTGAGGATGGTGACTCATTTGTTCACTCACTCACTCACACTTCTAGTGCACATCTTTTGAAGGAAGTTGCAGTTGCAAGAAGAAGAAGAAGAGAGGCACATGCTCAGTCCTATTTTCTTCTTGGTGGTTTGGTCTTAGTATTGGCAATCTATTATTGAGGAAGTTTTTGCTGGGTTTTCTCCCCAGTGAGGGTTTCCTAGGATAAAATGTTGTGTACCTTGTGATTGCGTTTCTTTCGGTGATCCTCTCTCTATTGTTGTTTTGGAAATGCATTTAATGCTCTAGTAAATTGAAAATAGACTAATAAAAACATTAAATTTAACATGGTTTTAGAGCTTGACTGAATAGAGCACCTTTCACCAAGTATCTAAATACGTCACTATTGCCGTACAAGGAAATTAGGGATTTTTACTAAAGAGGAATTTATGACTAAAAAACCATCTAGAAAAGTGTGCCCTACCCTAGCACATCTCTTGGCAGCTTGATTGCACCTTTTCAGTGGCTAGAAACTCTAGAAAGTCAAACCCTAGTTTTGACTGGTACTAGAAAACCAGGAAACCAGTACTAGTACCAGAATTACCAGTCCATATTTTGCGTAGGTCAAGTTTCAAGGGGTAAAAATTGGAATTTTTGGAAACAATCAAATCTAGACAACTTCCGTCCAATGCATCTCGTGGTAAGTTTAGATTCATTTTATGAGAACTTTCATTTTCTGGTCATTTTCCTAGCTCCAGGTTAAGATGTTTGCAAGCACCAAGCTTGTTGACAAGATAAAAGGTGTGGAAATTTTCCATTTCTAGAAATACAAAATTTGACTCATTCTTGAAGAGAATGACCTTGCAAAATTCATAAAGGAAAATGTACTGGAACCCGAAGAATATGCAACCAAAGCGAAGTACAAGAAGGATATGATTAGGGCCAAAAGAATAATTGCAGATTCCATTAAATATCACTTGATCCCTTAAGTGTCTTCTAAGAATACTCCAAAAGAGATGTTTGATTCCATAACCAGAATGTATGAAGGAAAGAACATCAACCAGAAGATGAACTTGAGAACTGAACTCAAGAATACAAAGATGCAGAAAAAAGAAATAGTTCAAGACTATTTCTCTAGGGTTACTCATTTCAAAGAACAATTAGAATCAATTGTAGACAAATTTGATGAATATGAACTTATCATGACAACTCTTAATGGTCTAACAAGACCTTGGGATGGTTTCATCCAAACTATCTGTCCAAGAAAAGAGAAACTCCAATTTGACAGTATATGTGAACAATGTGTTCAAGAAGAAGAAAGAGTAGCCAACCGAGAAGCCGTACTATTAAGGGATGAATATCAAGCCCTAGCTGCTCATGCTAAAGGAGGAAATAAAATGTCTCCTTTCCAAAAGGATACCCATCTTTATAAAGAATATCACTCCCTAAATAGATTCACCCACTTCCATAAAGAATCTCACCCTCCAAGGAGATTCCATAAATATCATAAGGGTCAAGGAAAGAAAAATATTTATCCTCTTATCAATGTTATAATTGTGATAAGATGGGACACATTTCTAAGAATTGCCATTGCAGAAGGGAATAATACAAGAAGAGAAGTAACAAAATACATCATGCCCATGCAGTTGAAGATGATGATCCACCTAAGAAGTTGACTAAAGAAGAGATTGAAATTTATGTTTAATTTTGTGCCCTCTCAGGATCCGTGATACCTAGAGAGGATACTTAGGTTATAGAAAGTGGTACCTCTAAGCACATGAAAGGTCATAAATACATTATCTCTATTCTTATAGAAAGGGACTCCCCCCAAAAAATTTCACTTGGATATGATTATCATTACCCTATCAAAGGAATGGGAGAATCCACCTACAAACTGGATTCAGGGACTCTGATGATAATGGAGGATGTACTTTATGTACCAAGTTTGAAAAAGAAATTACTTTATATCTCATCTCTAGATAAGAAAGGTTTCGGGGTTGCATTCATATATGGTGAAGTTCTTATGTGGCTTAAAGGAAAAACCATAGAAGATGCAATTGCTATTGGAATATAAGAAGGTGGTTTGTACAAGTTAAAAGGTCACTCAAATACAACCTGCAAGTCCTTGTGAACTTTGGCATAGAATACTCTCTCACATTAACTAAAAATCCTTACCATATGTAAGCAATATAGTTACAGTTTTACCATAATTTAAGGTTGATCATGAAGGTGTATGCAAGGGATGTGCACAAGGAAAGAACATAAATAATCCTTTCGCAAAGAGCGACAGTAAAGGATAAGGAATCTTGGATCTCATCCACTCAAATGTATGTGGTCTAATTCCATCAACCTCTCTAAGCGGGTATGTATACTATGTATCATTTATTGATGATTACTCTCATAAGAATTTGGTTTATTTCTTAAAATTAAAAGATGAAGTACTCAGAAAGTTCAAGGAATTCAAAGCCATGGTAGAAAACTTCTCCGAAAGAAAAATCAAGATACTCATATCATATAATGGAGGAGAGTACACCTCAAATGAATTTGGAAGTTCTTGTATAGATGTCGAGATTAAGAGGGAGCTCACCACTCCCTATAATCCTCAACAAAATGGTGTAGCAGAAAGAAATACTAGAACAATTATGGAAACAGTGAAGACTATGATTCACGATCAAGATCTTCCAATGCACTTATGGGATGAAGTAACAAGAACAACAATTTATGTCCAAAACAAATTATCCCATAGTGCACTTGGATTCAAAACCCCCAAAGAAATGTTCATCGGAAATAAGTCAGAAGTAAGCCATTTCAAAATATTTGGTTGTCCAGTGTTTGTACACATTCTGAAAAAAAGAAGAACTAAGCTGGATCCTTTAGGAAAGAAGGGAATATTTTTTGGATACTATGAGGTCTCTAAGGCCTTCATAATTTACATACCAGGTTACCATCATATTGATATCAATAAATATGTAAAATTTGATGAATATGCAACACTCAAAGGATCAAGGGAATTCTATCTTGAAGAAGTATATGAAGAAGAACATGTAGCTGCCAAAGTTGTAGAACCAATGAAGGAAGTTACAATTACTCTTGATGATGAGATTCTAGAAGATCATGATATGATAGAATCTCAAGAGCCTCCCCAGATGATGATCTATCATAAGAGAAAGACATCCTGGGTGAGGGAACTTATTTAAGATGGAGATAAGTATGGTGCCCCAAAAGGAACCATGAGACAAAGAAAGAAACCTAATCCATTCTCCAGTTATATGGCCTTGATGTGTGATCTCATAGAAAAGGAACCTACTTTTTTTGAAGAATCCATTCAAAAGAAAGAATGGGTGGATTCCATTATAGAAAAATACTTGTCCATTATAAATAATGATGTATGGGAAATAGTTCCCATACCAAATAACAAAGATGTGGTATCTTCCAAGTGGATATACGCGATAAAACATGCAACAAACATAAGTATTGAAAAACATAAAGCAATATTTGAGGCTCTTGGATTTTCTCAGAAGGAAGGTATTGATTATGAAGAGACGTTTCCTCCTGTAGCCATATACACTTCTATCAGAACCATCATAGCTCTTGCAACCAAAATGAAGTGGAATTTACACCAAATGGATGTGAAAAAAACCTTCTTAAACGGTGTTATTGAAGAAGAAGTGTATATAGAACAACCACAAGGGTTTAAATTTGAATATAGAAAGACTCATGTCCGCGGGTTGAAGAAAAATTTGTATGGGTTGAAGTAATATCCTAGAACTTGGTATGGAAGAATTGATAGTTTCCTGACGAGCTTGGGATTTACCAAGAGTAAAGATGATTCTAACCTTTAATTCAAGGTTATGAATGATAAGCCAGTTATATTTATATTGTATGTGGATGACTTATTCTTAGCAGGAGAAGAAAAGATCATCATAGATTGTAAGAAGAAGCTCGTTGTAGAGTTTGAGATGAAAGACCTAGGACTTATGCATTATTTATTAGGTCTTAAAGTTTGGTAGATCCCAAAGAAGATGTTCCTTAACCAAGGGAAGTATGCAGTTGAAATACTGAAGATATTTGACATGTTGGAATGTAAATCTATGAACACGCCCATGGAAACAAAGTTGAAGCTCCTGGTTGATACTTCGTCATAATTGGTTGATGCTACTCTATATAGACAGATTATTGGTCCGTTGATGTATTTGACGAATACCAGGAAAAATATATGCTTTGTTGTGAACACATTGAGTCAGTATGTGGTAGAGCCCAGATGTGTTCACCTTGTAGCTGCAAAGAATGTGATGAGATACCTTAAGCGTACATTCGATTATGGTCTCTGTTATACTGGATATCATGAATTTAGACTGTATGGTTATACTAATTCAAATTGGGTTGGAAGTGCTTCTGGTAGAAAGAGCACTTTAGGATTTTGTTTCAGTCTAGGGTCATCCATGACTTCATGGCAAAGCAGGAAGTAATTTAGTATTGCTCTCATCTCGGAAGAAGCAAAGTACATTGAAACATGTTCCACCATTTGTGAAGCCATATGTCTTAGGAAGTTTTTGACAGGTCTGTTTGATTTGGAGATGGAAGCCACCATGATTCTATGTGATAACCAGAGTTGTATAAATATGACAGAGAACCCAGTGTTCCATGATAAGTCGAAGCACATAGAGATCCGATATCACTACATTCGTGATATGGTGTAGAGGGGATATATAAATATCCAATATGTTGGCACATATGAGAAGGTTGCAGATGTGTTGACCAAGCCTATGTTTCGTGTGAATTTTGAGTGCTTCCGAGACAAGCTTAGTGTTTTCCTAAAGGACTTCCATCGAAAGGGGGAGTGATGCTAATGATACTATGGTATCCTGACCAACAACGGGTAGCTCTGTTAGGATTTTATATCCTAGGTGATTGATCATCCCTGAACAGATCCCAAAGGTTCGGTAAGGACAATGTGTTAGAGTACTTGTGCATGTATATGCCAGCTATGGTCAGTAGTGGTAGCTCCATTAGGATTTTATATCCTAAGGAATCTTATGATTCCTTGGAATATCCTGAAGGTATGGTAAGGATAGTCTGTCAGAGTACCACATGGTATCTTGTTAGTATTTTTATATCTTAGGGAATCTTATGATTCCTGGGGAGATCCTGAAGGTCCGGTAAGGATGGTCTATCAGAGTACCAAAAAATGTTGTTGTTGCACCTGCCTCATTCTGTTTCCATATGATGATGATGTTGTTGTCTTAGCCTCATGCTGATGATGTTGTTGTATCAATCTCATGCTGGTGATGTTGTTGTTTCAACCTCATGCAGTTGATGATGTTGTATGAACCTCATGTTGTTGATGATGGTGTAATGACCTCAAGTTAGTAATATTGTTGCCTTAGTGTTATGCTAATTGATGTTGATGTTTCAATTTCATGCAAATGATGATGATGATGATGATTCTAATCCAGCTCCATGCTGTGAACAATGATGATATTGATGATGATAAAAACTTCCGATGATTTGTAGATATGCCAGTCAACTTTCTAGATGCTAATGATGTTGTTTCCCTCTCTCTCTCTCTCTCTTGATGATGTTGTACTGGGGTATGTCAGTAGAATACCATTATCATTAAGGGGGAGTGTTGAAATATTGTAACTTCGAAGAATATTCTAATTATATTTGAGTTATTATCCTATAGATCCAATCCCCTTTTGTGTATTTCTCATGTCGGGTCTTGTATAAGACCAAATCCCCTTTTGTGGATTGGTCAAACCATATTATATATGGTGGTGTTTGTAAAGCCATAACTTAGGGTTTATAAAGTGGTTTTAACCACTCTTGGAAGAAGTTGGCCCTACTAAGTGAAGAGACATAACCCTAACACCTCCTCACTAGTATTTATAAGTGAGTATGGCACCTCATTTGTTCACTCACTCACTCACACTTCTAGTGTGAATCTTTTGAAGGAAGTTGCAGTTGCAAGAAGGAGAAGAGAGGTGCATGCTTATTCCTAGTTTATTCTTGGTGGTTTGGTCTTAGTATTGGCATTGTATTGAAAATATATTATTGAGGGAAGTTTTTGCTGGATTTTCTCCCCCATGAGGGCTTCCCAAGCTAAAATGTTGTGTACCTTGTGATTGTGTTTCTTTCAATGATCCTCTCTATGTTGTTGTTTTGAAAATTCATTGAATGCTCTAGTAAATTGAAAATAACCTAATAACATTATTATATTTAACACACCTTCCAATGGTTAAACTCTTTCTTGAAGGAACCTGGATGTGATACCAATTATTGAAATACCAAGAGGCGTGGGGGGGGGGGTGAATCAGTATGAGCACTTTTACCACTTTTAACCACAATATATAAAATTTAATCTTATCAACAATATATCATCAATGTATCATCTATTATTTCATTCAATATATCATGAGAATATAAACATAAGAGCAGCACATCAAATACTCATTACACAAGAATTTACGTGGAAACCCAAATGGGAGAAAACCACATAATTATTTCTTATATATCAAAGAATACATTCATTGAAACCACCTACTTCCCAATTATCCGACTACAACTGGAAGGAGGCTCCAATGGGCCCTATTTATAGGCTCCAACCTGAAGGAAGCTACAATTTCCTGAATTCTCTAGCTCCAACCAGAAGGAGGCTACAACCCCCTTATTATCAGGCTCCAACCTGAAGGAAGCCCCAAATCCCTATGTTCTCTGTCACCAATCAAAAGGAGGCTATGACCTCCTTTTTTTGCCTTGTCCTTTCACCCTGAAGTATAAGTGTAGACCAAAATGTCACTACCACAATCACTACCATTGTCACTAGCACTATCACTGCCACTATCACTGTCACTGCCATTGTCACATCAACCTATCATTGTCAACCTGTCACATCAACCTATAACCTGTCAACCTATCACAGTATCCAACCTATCACAATATCCAACCTGCCACTATATCCAACATGTCATAGTATCCAACCTGCCACTATATCCAACCTGCCACTATCATTGATACTCAACTAGATCCTCTCACATAGATCGTATACCAAGGACACCTCTCAACTAGATGTCCAACATCACCAACACATGCCTCTACCAATCATTTACCAATATCACCAACATACCATCACAGTATATGTGTCTCAACCATGTACAAAAGCATGTACCAAACCATCGACCACAACTTGTACCACAAAAAATGAATCAACCATGCACCAACACCTGTACCATGTACCTCAACTATCAAGCATGTACATGAACACCATACCAAGTATCATACCCTGTACCAACAATGTATCTCAACCACATACCATATCACTCAATCATGCAATACACCATATGCCATAATATATATCAAGCAAGTACAATCAATGTTGTACCTCAACCAAGTACCAAGATCTACAAGATATGCACCTCATACATCTACCACCATATACCAATGCCTCAACAAGATACCAAAGGCATGACCATCAACATGTAACCAAGATGCACCTCAAACCATGTCCCTCAAGCATGTGTCAACATCCATAAACTATGTACCAAGAGATACCATCAAACATGTGCCATATCACTCACAAACCATATGTGCCAAGTATCCAAACTATGTGCCAATATGCACCGACAATGTACCTCAACAAATATACTTCAACTAGCATGTACCATATATCAAAGATGTCCCTCAAGAATATGTCCAAATCACCACACCAAGCCTCAATAATGTACCATATCACCAAGATAAATCAATCAAATCATGCATATGAACATACCTCAGAACGTGTAACTAACCTGATGCTTCAGATCACAGACAAAAAAACCAACCTGGGCATCAACAACCCAGTACAAGCATCCCTTCAAAACCTTTCACAATCCTTTTTACATATCCATGATTTGCTCCTCTACTTCCCACAGATATATGCGCTTTGCTCCACTACATCCTGCATATAGATACATCCTGCTGACCTGTAACCCGCAGATACCTCAAAAACTAGGGTTACTCACATTTGCCGCAACTCCACAACTTTCATCTTCGACCTTCCTTCACAACCTCAGACTTTCTACCTATTATCCTCTTTATCATATACAATCATTAAGTCTAAGTATACCACCTTTATTTATTTTACATACTAGGATATAGTTGTTATCCTAAGTGTATTTCTAGATTCCTATATTGTCTCCTCTTACCTTATCTCCTGATGAGGTGTCGATGTGAGAACAATTGAGGTCGTTTCATTATTGTATTATATATTTGTATGATTAAGATGAATACAATGTTGAGAATTATGGCTTGAGGCCTTTTTCGCCAATCCTCTTATCCTAATATTCTTATGTTCAATTTCTTCAATTGGTATAAGAGCTTATAGTTCTTAAGGGCCTGGTAATCTTTAGATCCATGGTAGTGATCCATGGAAGGTGAGAATACCAAGTTTCATAGTTGTGATCCATGAACCATTCAAATATGGATTCACTAGTATTGATAGATGGTGAGGTGAAGCCAATGGTGTCAATATGCACATAAAGAAAGAGGATCCAAGAAAATTAACTATGAAGCAGAGGCAGATTGGCTTGTAAGAAAGTGCCATGAATATAGAAATAAGGTCTTGTTTGCAAGGAGCAATGTTGGCCATCTCCCTTTTTTGCTAACGATCGACATCTAGAGAAGTGGTACACGCCCTCTTGATCTCTGAACCCATATTTGGAGATCTGGTAATGCACTCTAGTTAAAACCTATGATCTCATTGCAAGTGCTCATAAATGATCAACCTATCACTATTCTTTTGTGTGTTTCAAATTGATGTGAAATCAATGTTAAATCTGACAATTTTTTATTAAAGCACAATAGATTTTGTATTCGCTTCAACAAGCAAAAAAAATCGGGTTGCAGAGCTTGGAAAATATATCAGGGTCTGAATAAGATTAGAGAATACAGATCTACATTCATTTGGGTAGAATTTTTTTATCATTGTCAAGTAATCTCTTGTGGTTCGAAAGCTATTTAATTTGTGAAACAGATCTGCAGTCTTTGCCCATGTAAATCTAAGATCGGGAAGATTCGGCTCACGCTTGTGACTCAAATCGGTGGCTTTGCATGGCTACTTAGATCTATTTTTTGTACCAGATCTATTTTTTTGTACCAACAGTGCCAAGTAAACTGCTTGCCCCAGATCCCACATCATGGCACTTTCCAGCAATCGAGCTCAACTCTCAGCGGTAGGCTTACCGCCCTACCCTCCATGCATCGTATGACGTACATAACTGCCATATTCTCCTTCTCCTATGTAGTTGGCCATATGGATATTTCAGTTGCACATTTTGTTTATAGATCTAGATGGTGCATATTCCAGAAAACCACAATGGACATCTCAGGAGTTATACGAGTGTAATGAATAGATCCTGAGATCAGAAGCTTTTGGTGGCCATTGATGACAAGAGAAGCATGATTTCAAACACGATATGAAGCAGATTGAGTAGATGATGCCAACAATTTTCCACAAGCAGTTGGGGCTGCTATTTTGAAAGGAATATTTTAATGATGTTTTTAATTTATACGGTTAGTACAGAACAAGAGATTCTATGGTGTAAATTTCTCAACGACGGTGATCCTGTAGCTTAGTGTGGCTCTAAAATCGGTCCAAGCTCCTTTACCAGTGTTTTCCATCCAAAATTGTTGTGAATGGATGTGAATTGATCTACAACTCTCCAAAATCACAAGCAGTTGAGCAGTTGTTTGTAATAGTTATAAATTGATGTGCAAGTGTTTGCTGGAAAGTCTCCTAAAGTGTTTGTGATAATCGTGCAGTTTCAAGCTGCTTCAATTAATGTAATCCTTTCTCTACATGAAAGACCACCTCCGAATTTTTGTTGAATAACTAGAGCCACATCAGAGAGCAAATTGTTCGCCACCCTTTACATGATACGAGGTGGATTTCTCAAACCGAAGGCATGTGGCCCCACCCTGTCTCATAGCAGGTATTAAAGAAGACCCGTAGCAGGTATTGAAGAATTCATTCTCATGACTTTTAATGACATATTATATTTTTTAAATAATATTTTATTACTTTTGTGTAAAAGTAATAAATCGAATGGAAAAGTGATAAACTTGTATTTGAAATTTATATGGTTTATGCCATTAAAAAGAAAGTGGGGTATACAAGTAAAGTAGAAAGTGACTTTTTTAGACATTTTGTGTCCTTTATTTAAAGGAGGAGATATAAGGAGACAAGGATTGATGTGTATTTCAAAGATGGATGGGAATATGCTAAATGAGCCTTATTATTTTTGAAGTTTGGCTAGATCAAACAAATATTTGTTTTTTAGAAGAAGCTTGGCGATATTTTTGAGTAAAATTGTTGGATTTATATATGGCCATTATCATTGTAAGAATAATGTCATAATAAGATCAAAATTTTATTTGGCTCTCGTGTCCTAGATCCACCCGAAATTTGAATAAGGGGATCTTAGGCAAACCTTGTATTGTGTGCAATGGTGAATGATTCTTTGAATTTTTTCATGGTGTTTTGTGTCGAGTTTTGACACTACGCTTGTGATTTACTCTACAACTATACACACATGGAATCCACAACAAGATAAGTACACAATTATTTCCACTGAAGCACATACATTCAAGAACAATCAAAACTCTCAAGAAGCAATGAAGATATCAAATTAGAAATCACTTCAACAAAGGACAAATCAAGCTCATAATCAAGGACTCAAAGCATCATCAAATTTGAAGATCAACTCAACTTTGAAATCGACATTTATTGTAAACTTTCAAATAGTATTTTTTTGTAAGTAATCAAGATCAAATTTAATTATTTTGTAAGTTTCCAATCAAATCAAGTTGAATTTGTAATTGGGTGCATTCTCGGCTGAGCCCGACACCCAAGATTCATTGTAATTTTGAGTCGAAATTGACAAGGTTGAGTATTTTAACTCAACTCATTGTAAAACATCACTAGTTTTTGGATGCAATTTCAATGGTAACCGACATCCTCAATTTCTTGGAAGAAAGCAAGAAAAGTTCAAGCGAGCGAGAAACAAATTCAAGCAAGTGAGAAGATCAACTGAACGTGAAGTTCAAGTGAGCGTGTTCAAATGGAGCGAAATGTAGAATTATTAGAGTTACTGAACACTCTAATAAACACCATTGAAGACAACACAGTGATATTGAACAAAAAAACTCTTCAATCAGTGCTAACTTGTTTGCAAGTGATGCAAGCTAAAGTTATACTTCTTCAAGAACAATCCCATCTATTGAATGATAAGTTGATAGAACTCAAAAGTCAACAGCCAGTGAAGTTTTCTGAACTAGTTTTTGTTCAGAAAAACCCTCTCTATGATGATAATTATAATGATGATAATGATGATGATCAACAGTCAGTGAAGGAGAACATCAACAAGCCAACTTCATAAGCAAATTCCAATGAAAACGACTCACAAGAAGAATATGCCAAAGCACAAAGTGATACAACAAGTAGAAGTGAAAGTAAATGTGAAGCACGTCATCAAGTACAACATGATATTTCCAAGAGGATCATCGAACCTTGGGAAGAATTACATTTTAATAGGAATCAACATGGCTTAGAATATGGAAATCAAAACAATTTTCATGTTCCAAATTACTCCAAACCAATTTTGTTTGTGAGTGCTGGATTTCTTCAAGAAAATTCAACTTCACCTATTCAAGTTCAAGATCAGGATGTTAAGTGCCAACATTGCAATCGAGTTGGTCACATGGATAATCAATTTTTTGATCTCCATCCTTGCTAGCATTGTGGCAAGCATAACCATTCTTCAGACAAATGGTCAATATTAGAGAAACCTGCAAGACTGAAAATTCACTATGGGTGGATTGATCCTTGGAAATGGTCATCAAYTGCCAAATGATTATACAAGTCTTACCGTAAAATGCAGTCTCGAGTAAAGATGTGTGTTGTACCAGATAGTGAAATGTGTATATAACTCCAAAGTGGTCCCCTTATGGCATAACTTTCGAGCATGGCCCTCATGGGATGAGATAACATGTGGTTAATTCCACATGCCCACTTTGAGTTGTACACAAATGGAGTAAAAGTGAAACTCTCATGCACCTTAAGGGGGGGGAGTTCAAAATTATAGTGATGATGGTTCATGAAACCACTTGTGGTCTCTCCTTTCAGCTGACAGAGGGGGGAATTGATGATGGAATTGAAGATGGTTTTCAGACAGAAAGTTTAGACAATGTAATGTCCCTTTCCAAATAGAAGCTCTAGAGAGGAGGCTTAATGGTCTAAACTGCCCCATTAGACTATAGCCAGGACAAAAGAGGGGTAAACAGGGTTACTAGAGGTCACTCCAGTCATAGGTGTTATATTCAGAAAGTGACAATGAGCTAAAAAGGGTTAAAAGTGATTTTAAGTCATTATGAGCTAAAAATAGAAGTCAACAGTGAATTAGGGTTTCAGTAGTGATTTAGGGTTTTGGAAGTCAACAGTGAATTAGGGTTTCAACATGATTTAGGGTTTTGAAAATCTATAAAGGAAGGGTTAGCGACCTAATTCATCATTATACAGATTATGACTTGTCATTGAGGAGAAGAGGCACATCTCAAGAGAGATAGTTCAGTGTATTCCAGGAGGAAGACACCAGTTGGCTGATTTTGGTGTTGAAAGACACACCCTAGTCACTGGGAAGATCATCTAGGTCTTCCATCATTCTTCAGTGATTCTGCATTGCTCCCATATTCTGGGTATTATATTTTAGTTGCTTATTTGTATTCCAGCTAAGATCCTTTTGTCTTTTGATCTAGCCGAGTGTTGTTATTTTATTCAGCTGCAATTGCTTATTTGTATTCCGGCTAAGATCCTTTGTCTGTTGATCTAGTCGAGTATTGTCAGTTTATTCAGCCACATTTAGCCATTTTGTAATCCATAGAGATATCATAATACAAAAATTGCAGTCCTTTGTCGCGTTTATTATTTGTATGATCGTTTATATGCTATAAACGTTTGATCCTACACACACATTAGAAGTGTTTCCTAGACTAGCGAAGTTAGGAACATTACAGACAACAACAAACATCAAGTATGCCAGATGGGCACAAAATTTTCCAGATGGGCAACTGCAGTCTGTAGATGGCAGACTTTGGCAGAATGACGGTTCTATATTGAATCATACACATGGATGATGATTTTGAGAGCAATGATGTGGACATTTGGTTCACCTAGATGGTCATTGGACCTAGCAGAGGACAAATGGATCCTTCTGCATTGCAACTTGGCATTGATTGAGTTGTCAGGAATTTTCAGGGATGTGGAAGACTTGTAGCCGATTCAATTCTCTTTGTTCTCTCTCATCATATTTGAGTTCACATCAGTGAACAAAATTGTTGGCATTCTGTCTCACATGATTACACAGTGATTTTTTTGAGATTTCTTAGCATCCAGATTTGGCGGTTTTTCAGGCAATTCTTCATTGTGGCTCAGCTTAGGAGTTTCAACATGAAGACTTGGAGATATACCAGTTTATGCACCTGATTTGCTGGTATTATTGCTCAGACTTATGATTGAGGGGGGGAATGTTAGCCTCTTTATCATATACAATCATTAAGTCTAAGTATACCACCTTTATTTATTTTACATACTAGGATATAGTTGTTATCCTAAGTGTGTTTCTAGATTCCTATATTGTATCCTCTTACCTTATCTCCTGATAAGGTGTCAATGTGAGAACAATTGAGGTGGTTTCATTATTGTATTATATATTTGTATTATTAAGATGAATACAATGTTGAGAATTATGGCTTGAGGCCTTTTTCGCCAATCCTCTTGTCCTAATATTCTTATGCTCAATTTCTTCACTACCTTAGATTTTCCAATGAAAAGATAAACCATATCACTTATTCACTTAAATATATTCAATATAATGTGTGTATGAATGTTCTTATGAGATATTTCTTGAGGTGTATTTATACTTTTTCTTAGTAACCTCTCTCCTTATTTTAGGGGTTTCTTGTTACAACCACTTTACCCTATAATTAATGACTTGTAACCAAATAGGGGATTCTTAACCATTCTTTGGGGATTTCAAATTCATGAGGGAATATCTACCTAACCGTGAGGAACCACATGGTGAACCACCTATCAACGGAAATGACATGACAAGTACTATCCATATACGAATGTATTACTTGCATTTACGTTCTCGTTCATGTCCTTATTCCTTGATAAAATTCGGGTTCCATAACCACACCTTTGGGGATTCTTGTAGACTTCTTCAAATTCACCCATCACACCTGTTGACATCAACCACTCTTGTTGACATCAATGACAACTAACTCACCATCAATATTGATCACAAATCTGGGGTATCTCGAACACTCCAAGGGTTGACATCAATGAAAACGAACCACCCAAACCAATTGTCCAACAAACCTACTATATCATCGAAATACCAACATATTTAACCTATATTCCTTATAAAACATAAATCCTATAAGCTTTATATTCAAGAATCTTTGAACCCTATAACTCTTGATGCCACTAATACTTGCAACTCCTAATATTGTTATCACCCCTAACCCCTAATCCTTGTGTACTATATAACCCCTAACTATTATAACCCATAAAACATATCCCTAACCCCTATGCTCCCTATTTCTTGTAACCACTATCATTCGTAATCTCCAACTAGTAAGCCTTGATGCATTTAACCCTTTATATGTTTTACTGTTTTTTTTTAACATATATGTTTTAATAATTTTTTTTAACATATACATATTAATACTTATTTGTTTTAACATATGTATTAATATGTCAATAAATATGAAGAGTATGATGATGATGAGGCCAATGAGGGTGATGATGATGATTATGAGGCCAAATAACATAATGGAAATGAGGTCGATGATGATAATGATGAGTATGATGACATTGTTGATGATGAGGATGACAATGATGATAACAAGGATGGAAATGATGACAACGATGAAAATGATAACACTGCTAATGATAATGATGATGAAAATGATGACAATGATGAGGCCAAAAAGTATGATGATAATGAGGCTGATGATGACAACGATGAGTATGATAAAAATGATGATGTTGATGATGATTATGATGAAAACAAAAACAATGATGAGAGGATGATTATGATAAAAATGATGATGATAAAGATGATAATGAAGTTGATGGAAATGATTATGATGATGAGGCTAAAGAGTAGGATGATGATCACATTAATGATGATGATGATGAGTATGATGCCAATGAAAACAATGAGGATGGGAATGATGATAAAGTTGATGATGATAACAATGATGTTGATGATGAGGATGACAATGATGATGAAGAGTAAAATCATGATTACGAGAATGATGAGTATGATGACAATGACGATGATGAGGCCAACGACAATGATGATGATGATGACAATGAGGTCGAAGAGTATGATGACAATGAGGCCAATGATGATGACGCTAATGATGATGAGGTTGATTATGGTGATGATGATGATGATGATGATGATGATGATGATGATGACCATGATGATGATGATTATGGATATGATGATGACAATGAATTTTTTGTTTTTGTTGATGATGATGACAATGATAATCCTCATCGTTTCCATCATCATTTCCATTTTCATCATACTCTTCATCATCACAGTCATTTAATTATCATAGTCATCATCATCATACACTTATCCATCATTCTCATAATCATCATCATCAAAATTTTCATCATCATCATCATCATCATCATCCTTTCCATTTAATGATTGTCATCATCGTCATCATAATCATTGTTTTCATCATCATCATCATCATCATCATTGTCATCATCACCATCATCACCATGATCACCATCATTGGACTCATCATCATTCTACTCCTTGTTGTGATTTTCATCAACATTGTTGTCATCTTCATCGTCATGGTCATTGTCATTTTCATCATCATTATTTTCATCTTACATGGTTTCATGAGTGGGTGGGTCTCCTTTGAACAAGAACCAATTGTATCTAAAGTGTTCATTGTGAATTTCGTGTTGTATTAATATATGTTTTAATACATACAATTTTAATAGTTATTTGTTTTAACCATTAATGCATATGTTAAAACATATGATAATACACATTTTTTAACATATGTATAAAAACCAAAACATAATACATAATTCACATTTCAATAGTGTTGTGTCATCATCCTACAACCATGTCTCATGCACCTTGTCTAAAATGAAAGCAACAAATCCCATACCAGACCCAACCCCTATTTATATCAACCTAAGACCCACCTCACATTGAGCTTGACATAAAAGAAAACATTGAAATACCCACGTCACCCCAAGTATGAGATGTAAAATGACATTGAAGAAGAAGGAGGACCCATGATTTCATAAAATGACTCCTGAACATGTAATATGATCCTATTTTTGTGTTTTTTTAAGTAGTGTTCCAGTGGATATCCAAAATCCTGATAAAATACATGAGTAGCTTATCTTTGGTCAGTTCTATTAACCCTACATTTTGTGTGTAATTATTTTGATTCAACTTTGACATTACAAAATGCATAGAAAATTTGTTATACCAACCTATAGAAAATGATCAAGAGTGTCTTGATATGTTTTTGGATGGTTCTTATTTCGAGGAATTTTCATTTCTATTTCACAACTACCAATGATATCAAACCAAAATTAGGGATATGGTACTATACAAGGACACATCGAGTAACTTGGGAAAATTGATATGTTCCTATTTTTCAAGTTTTGTCTTTCAAAATAGAAAATACTATTGGACTAACTCCAACAAGTACACTAAAGTGTGTTGGTTCCCTGTATAACTCAGTATGGCATGAAATATTGACCAATAGTTAGCCATTATTATTTGATGTTCTTTAGTCTAACACCACCAAAAATATATTCTTAGAATAAGTCTATAATTTAAATTCAAAAGGAAATAATGTATTCTTGGTCAATGGCACCTTTCTATGAATTTAAAATTTTTTGTGTGGTCTTTTTGAAATTAAAAATATTCCTTAAAAATTCGATAGGCATGTGATAATATTTTCAAATACCTTGGGTGTGGTTTGGCATGAGCATTGTTATGCCACCTCTACTTCATTCAACACAAATCAAACTAGATGTTAATATAACAAATGATCATGATGTGGTTGATGAAAGACTTGACTCTGATGATGATAGGAATTTATTTTATTATTATTTCTCCATTAATGAGAAATGGAATATCCATTTGAGTTTGATATATTTTATGCATAAGGTTAATGAGTGATTAGTGGTTGCTTTCTAGGGAAACTGTCTTTATTTCGACTTAAGTTTTCATGTGCATGTGAAAAATGTCAATTAGTCTCTCAGTTGGTAGGGAACATTTTGGAGATTTGTTGCATATGTGTTTTTGTTGTAGATTACAAGAGAGAACTGTACAAGTGAGCCAAAAATGAAAAATATTTGGAATTCCACCTTTGTAGTTCTCTTAGCATGTCCTACATATAGGTTTGATGAACCTCATTGTAGTATCTCTCATGGCTCTACATAATTCTCATGCACAATGTAAAGAAGTGGAAATTCTATTTTTTGTGATGATAATTGCAACAATAGCCACATCGTTGAATGTATTGTTGATTCACTTTGAATGCAATTTATTCATATCATTTACAATTTCAATAACTCATCTATGTGTTTTCTCAATCTACATAAGTTGTGTATGGATACTATGATTTATGTCACTAACAATTTGTTTTAGTTGTACTCATTATTTATGTTGGCTTATATGATTTCCATTCTCAACTACGATTTCTTTCAATGCACTCTTGATTTTTGATGAAACTTCCATAAAATGTGATTTCCTATTGCATCAAGTGTTGTTTCTTTAAAATTTTTGAGATAATTCAAACCAATTAATTTGTATTCCAATATATCTCTCACTATTGGCATAAAGAAATAAAAACCTAGTACCATTAACATGAACAGGAAAAATTAGAGTTCAAACTAATGGATAATGCATCCCAACAAAGAGAAAGCTAGAACATAGTTTGTCAAACAATGTTTTTTGATATATGCCATCTTTAGGAGATGATTTACACACTCCCTCTCTGGAGGTAATATGCATTCCCAATTTGTCTCTTTGTCCCATTGACCACTTTTTGTCACTTTATCATTAATATTATTTTATATTTAAGTACATAGCAAGTGAACCATAAACTATATTAGAAGTCTTTAACCTTCAAAATCTTCAATACAAATGGTTTTTGCAAGAAAATAATTTCCATGTGTAGAAACTATTTTCCATGTGTCCAATTCTAGTCTCACATGTAATAATGAGGCTCTAATTCTCCTCCTCAACATATGTGTTCGGGTCCATCACCAACCTCCATGAGGCATGCTCCTCAACCCAAGTGTCAGAAATATGATTTGAAATTTTATGTACTATTTTATTATGAGTAGGAGAGAGAAAAATCATGGAATCCATTCAAGATATGCCTATTAATAGAGGGTACTATTTGTTGGATTACCGAGAGGGGGGGTGAATTAGTAATAGAAAAATTTAATCCTTTTTAACCATATAATCCAAGTGTTATATCAATGTAGCATTATCATCCAATAATTGCAGAGTAAATAAGCAATGAAAAAATGAACAATCATACACATACATAGTACACCAGTGTTTTACGTGGAAACCCAAAGCGGGAGAAAACCACAAAATGCTTTTTCTTATATTTCTTGAAGAATTACATTCATTGGAAGCACCAACTTCCTTTGTTTTCTAGCTGCAACTGGAAGGATGATCCAACCCCCTTGTTTCTTAGGATACAACCTGAAGGAAGCTCCAACTCCCCTATTCTTTGGCTACAACCCCCTATGTTCTCTGACTACAACCAGAAGGTGGATACAACCAGCTGTCCTTGGCCCGTCCAACCTCTCTAAAGTAGAAGTAGAATTATGGAACCACTGTCACACTATCACTGTGAGATATACTGCTGTAAACCTGTACCAATAAACCTGGACCATGCATCAACCTGTACCTCAACCTGTAATCAACATGTACCATAAACAAGTGCATCAACCATGCACCAACCTGTACCAAACAACCTGTAATCAACCTGTACCATAAACAAGTGCATCCAACCATGTAACAAGTATGTACCGATCATGTGTCAATTACTCAACAACTATGACTCATCAATGTGTACCAACATCATCAACTATACACCTCATGTATGTGCCAACTCATCAACTACTTGTCTCAACCATGTACCCAACATGTACCTTAACCAAAAGCCCTCATCAATTTCATCATCCAAATATGATTTGTAAATATGTAGTAGACCTGGTGTATATGATCACATACCTGCAAACTTTCCTTAACTTTCACAACAAGAGACTATCATTTTCATCAAACTTTTCTTTAGTCTCACATGACTAGTTTGGGATTAGTCAAAAACCCTAACTTGAAATAATCATAACCATGTACCTGTAATGAATAAATATCTGAAAATAGTACACAATGTTCTTCATTTTGTTTTATGCAATTCCTCTAGGTGGCACTACTTGGAACCTCTTAGAAAAGGAGCTATAACAAAAATGGCATACCTTGCTGAATTCTGGCTTATTCTAGAGAGCGACATTGTAGAGCGAGCCCCGCACAAAATATTTGTTGAATGGATCTGAAAATGTTACATAGAATACTAAAGATTGTACTCTAACCAAAACAAATGGTATTATTGAATTTGGATCTGTTATGAAGAATGTATGACATTTTTACTCGAAATACTTGTTTTAGACTAGTTTCAGGACTAGCCACAAACCTTATTTTCCATGGAGTGTAACTCCAAAAATACATCGACTCACAAGATAAATTTTTTACCACATATACTTGGATATGTTTCCTCAATGACATATCAATTGCATGGTCTGAATCATTCTAGAAAAAAATTATTTCGAAAATGGTGAGATGACCTGTAAATAACATACCTTAGAAAGCATCATCAAAAGAATTTATCCTCCCTTGAATTCCGGCCTTATGTTCTTCACCTTCCTTCTAAAAGTCAGCTTAGATATCCTTTGGTTACCTCAATCACCTATATATATTCAATATGATCAAGTGTGATCTAAAATGAGAGAGCCTTGCCTCTTATTTATACTCTCCAAATATCTTCCTTAGAAGCATCTTCTAGGTCACTTAACCCATTTCTAGGTCACTTAACCAATTTCTAGGCCACTTAACCCATTTCTAGGTGTAAGTTTTAAACCTGTGAAGTAAATCAATGCATATATATTCTTAAGCAAAACATAATTTAATCAATGACTCATACACATAGTACACATAGATTTTATACCGAAAACCCTCAACCGGGAAAACCTTTCTTATATTCATTATATCACGAATTTCACCATTCACCATACAATATATACAATGTTTTTAGGTATTCCGTAGATACCAAAACCCTAATCCCTTAACCCAGGATTAATCCGGGATCATCAGACACAGTTTTCGAATCTGACACGCCCACACACACACATGCAAAGAATATAACACATACCCACCATTCTCCCACTTGTTGTTTTCTTTTCATCCAGGGGTCCAAAGGATTATATAGTCAACAATCCAAGGCAAAAATGCCCATTGTTACTCTACACTAGGAGAAATTTTCTATGCTCATAGACTTTTTCAATGAATCTGCAACATTCTTCAAAGTGTCAACCTTTTCCAGCAACAACTTCTTTTCCTCAACCACGTCTCTCACAAAGTGATACTGAACATCAATATGCTTTGTCTTCGAATGATAAGCTAGGTTCTTTGCCAGGAAGATTGCACTATGACTGTCACAATCTAATCTCACTTCTTGTTGTACCAACCCAATACCTGAACACAATCTTTGTAACCATACTTCTTCCTTGCTTGCATGAGTGGCTGCCATCTATTCATCTTCTGTAGTTGAGAGTTCCACTACAACTTGTCTTTTTCTCATCCAACTGGTTTCTCCTCCAAATAGGTTAAACACATACCCACTTGTGGATCTTCTGCGATCCATATCTCTAGCCTAGTCTGCATCAACAAATCCATGTATTTCCACCACTCTGTTCAATCCAGGTCTTCCTTGGTAGCACAATCCATAATTGGTAGTGCCACGAAGATACCTGAAGACCCTCTTTACTACTGTCCAATGCTCCTTCCCTGGTTTTGACATATACCTGCTCAAAACTCCCACTGCATGTGCAATGTCCAGTCTAGTACAAACCATTGCATACATCAAACTGCCAACTTCACTGGCATACAGAACATGGGACATGTCCTCTTCTTCTTTCTGTGTCTTGGGACATTGATCCACATATAAGTTTACACCTATAGGAATAGGAACCTTGACCGGTTTACTTCCATGCATATTAAACCTCTGCAATATCGTCTCAACATATTTTCTCTGATTCAACTAGAGTTTCCTGTTTGCACGATCTCTTTTAATCTCCATTCCTAGAATGAAGTTAGCAGCACTGAGATCCTTCATGTCAAATTTGAAGGATAGCTGTGATTTCACCTCCTTGATAACATCCATGTTATTTCCTACCAACAACATGTCATCAACATACAACACTACATAAATCAAGTGATTACCAACCTTCTTGGAATATACACATTGATTATCCCTGCTTCTCACACATCCAAATTCAAGGATGCATGTATCAAACTTTTGGTACAACATCCTAGGTGATTGATTCAGACCATATAGTGACTTATTTAGCTTACAAATCGACTCTTTCTTTCCCTTCACTACAAAGCCTTCTGGCTTCTTCATGTAGATTTATTATTTCAGATCCCCATGTAGGAAAGCTGTCTTCACATCCATCTATTCCACTTCAAGATCAAAATAAAAAACAATAGATAAAAGAAATCTAATAGAATTTAACTTAGCAACGAGAGAAAAAATCTCACCAAAGTCAATTCCCTCTACCTGGGAATAACCTTTTTCTACTAGCCGAGCTTTGTATTTCTCCACTTTTCCTTCTGCATTAAACTTCTTCTTAAACAACTATTTTCTACCAATAGATTTTCTTCCAGCTGGCAACTCAACTATATCCCATGCCTCATTCTTATCCAAGGCATCCATTTCTTCAACCATGGCCTTCTTCCATAGTTTACTATCCTCTGAATTCATTGCTTCCCTGACAGTTCTAGGATCATCATCAGTAATAGATAAAGAAAAATTGGAACAAAAATCAGGTGGACTATACCTTTCTAGTTGCCTTCTTTCTCTCACCGATCTCCTCAATACTGGGGTATTAGGTTATTCTTCTTCTTCCGTTGCTTCATATTTTTCAGATGATTCAGATTTTGCATCATCCAACTCTAGCTCTATTTTCTCAGGTTCTTCTGGCCTTGGTAGGAATTCCTGTTTGGAAACATCTTTTACCTGTCTAAAAACAACATCTCGATTGTAAACTGTCTTCTTGGTTTCTGGGTTCCAAAGCTTATAACGTTTCACACCATCTTTATAACCAATAAAGATACACTTTTCAGCCTTTTTATCCAGCT
>ML776714.1:1208135-1242543 GCA_009831015.1 Picea engelmannii | reverse complement strand
TACCTCTTAACTCAATTTCTTTTCCTTCCAATGAAAATTTCATGAAAAGTTCTTGAAAATTAAAATCCACTATTCCTAATGATTGTAACCATTGGATTCCTAGTACAACATCCGCACCACCCATGGGTATAGAAATCATTGGAGTATTCATCACATATTCCAAGATTGATCTTATTGCATTTTACTGAGCAATTGATAGTTCCTCCATCTGCAATCATTACTTGAAACTCTGGCACTGGATATAAAAAGCAATTGAGAGCTTTGACTAATTTATAGTGAATGAAATTATGAGTACTTCTAGATTCAAATAGGACTATTACCTTTTTCTTTTTGATGTATCCTTCAATCTTGAGGGTTGGAGGAGTGCTAATTCCAGCCAATGAATTACATGATATCGTTGGATTCAACTCTTCAGACGAAATTGCTTCTACGTTTTCATGTTGAGATGGTTCTTGTTCTTTTTCTTCTTCCTCTTCACAATCTATGTAGAATAATTTCTTCTCACCACACTTATGTCCCTTACTGTACTTGCTGTCACAATTAAAGTATAAACCTTTTTCTTTTCTTTCCTCCAATTGTTGAGGTGTCAACCTTGTAGGTTGAGGTGTTTTAGAATAAGGAGCATTGTTCTCTCTATAGATGTTAGGATTGGTCCTTGTAGTAGCCATAGCCATATTTTTACTTTCAACATTTCTTTCCATCTTAAATGCATTCTCCAATGATTTGGATTCCCAAAGGAGAACCTCATGTTGAATGTTATCCTTTAAATTTCCTATGAATACATCAATCAAATGCTCATCTGGAATATCTGTTACCTTTATATTCAATCTTTGGAAGTTCTCAATGTGCTCGGTAAATGAACCCTTTTGCTTGAGATTTATCAATTGGCTAAAGAAGGTATTGCTCCTTGTATCCTCATAGTGTTCTATCATTTCTTCCGTGAATATTGTCCAAGTGACGAGTGATTTGTGAGAAAAAATCCATCAATACCATACAAATTTATTGGGTTCTAAATATAAAGAAGAAATTAGTACCTTTTGTGTATGTGGCACATTATGTAGATCAAATAATTGCTCCATCTGAAGTATCCATGTGATTGGGTTCTTGCCATCAAACTTCCTCATATCAATCTTAGGAACGTGGTTGGTCTTCAACCCAAAGTTGTAGTTTCTCCACTCTTGATTCACCTTCCTTGTGTCCTCATCATGAATTTCATGGGATGCATTTTCACTTTCAGGTGTCTTCTCTGTTATGAAATTTTTCAATACTTCCATGATCCCCTCTTTTAAACCATCCATCTTTGCCTCCAACTTAGCTTCCATCTCATGTAGTTCATATTTTGTTACTATATTCTTTTGTAAATCATTTATCTCCCTACGTATTTATTCACCTTAATCAAAAGTCCAAGTAGGATTTTCTGGAGGCTTATTTGGTGTAGAAGTTCCCTTTTTGGGTGGCATGTTGTCCAAGTATCACTTTTGAACCTTGATTTTGAGGTGGTTCTGCTAGACAATATTTATTCTGTTGTATCTCCCAAGTTTCGACCCTTATAGGTATGAAACTTTCTTTTATGTAGTTCTCTGATATTTCTTCTCTACAATTCCACAGGTCTGAACAAAATTGGATGTGCCAAGTGGAATTTATGGTAACTTCCCCACAACTTGCTGATTTTTGTCCTTTCCAGGAGATCTCACTTGTATAGCATGCCTCATACAAAATAATTGATATAAAATTCTAACACTCGTACCAGAAAATACTACAGACTGTCCACTATCCAATGAAACTAGTCTCACTCAATTTGGATACTCTAGGAATAAGTTATGATTGGTTTACCTGGAACACCTTCTGGATACTAGTCAATAGGACTAGTCAGATACCCTATCTTATACAGGGTGTATCTACAAATGTAAGATGACCCAAAAGATGATTTTTTTACCATAGATACCTTACTAAGTTATGTGAATATCCTCTAGAGTTCAGGGTCTGAAACGTTTACATAAATTTTTTTATAGAGAAAATTCCACAATGACTCAGTTTAGGATGATTCCAAAACCCTATCCTGCACAGGCTATGTCTCCGGAAGTATAAGGCCTCGGGAGATGAAATTTTAATCCAACATACCTTGATCTGTCTACTAAATATCCTCCAAGACATTCCTTCTGAAACGTTGTAGAAAACAAATTATAGCGAAAATTCCAAGGTGTCTCAGATGTAGTAGCGAAACCCCAATACCTTGAGCTCTGATACCATATGTTAAGAACCAAATATCAATATAACATATAAAAAACTCAGAATAAGTACTCAACGCCTTGAAAAAGAGATAATTTCAGATAATAAGCCTCTTTGAGGGGGAAACCTCCTTTTATCCCACATAAATGTTCAAGTACAAGATGATTCCAAATGAAAATGTCTCCTTGGTATATATAGGAGACTAGAAGGTATAATTACAACTAATTGAATAAATCCGACATAAATAAAATAACATTACTAATGTAATGTGCCCCAATTAAGGGGTAATGACCCAATATTAGGGCTTACCAAATTTTGGACACAAAGCTATAAACTGTAGAGCATATAAAAAGAAGAATCTGAAGGTTAAGAACTACATCCATAAAAATAAACAAGTAGCAAAACCAGTTAGTGGCAGAAACTATAACCCCTTTTCACCCTTACAAGAAAGAGAATTACAATGCTTCAAATGCCACAACCATGGGCATAAAGCCATTAATTGCAGACTAATGGAAGCCTCAGAACAGTCCAAATTAATTAGAGAACAAAAGAAACTTTGGAGAGTAAAAACATCAAAGAGGGATTGCCTTATTACCCTGAAAACTCAAGATGAAAAGGATCTCTGGTATGTTGACAGTGGATGCTTGAAACATATGACAGGTAACAAGAACAAGTTTTTAGATTCAAAGAAACAAAAAGGTAAAGTTACATTTGGTGATAATGATTCAAGTAACATACTTGGGAAAGGCATTGTGAGCCTGTGAAAAGACAAAGCTAGAAATGTACTACTTGTCGATAAATTGAAGTCTAGTTTATTAAGTGTCAGTCAAACATGTGATCAGGGTCACTTCTGCATCTTTGACTCTCAAAAGTGTGATATTAGGAGAGAATACACAGGAAAATTAGTTGGCACTGCTCCTAGAACTCTTGAAAATGTATACATACTAAATGCTAAATTAAAAGAAGAGTGCCATATAAATTCAATAGATGAAAGTTGGCTATGGCATAGGAGGTTGGGGAATATTAACTTTGACAATATTGTGAAAGTCAACAACCTTGGTGCAGTAAGAAACTTGCCAAAAATCATAAAACCTTCAAATGCTATGTGTAGACACTATCAACTAGGGAAACAAACTAGAATAAGGTTCAAGGCAAAAGAATAAAAAACCTTGAAACCGTTAGAACTTGTTCACACTGACCTATGTGGACCTAATAGAACCAAGAGCTTGCAAGGAGAGTCTTACTTTATGTTATTCATTGATGACTTTACTAGAATGAGTTGGATATGTTTTCTCAAAGAAAAATCAGAAGCACTCAATAAATTCAAAGCTTTTAAAACATTTGTTGAAAATGAAAAAGAGACAAAAATAAAATGCCTTAGATTTCACAATGGTGGTGAATTTACCTCAAGAGAGTTTGATGTCTTCTATGAAACTCAAGGAAAAAAAGACAATTCTCTACTGCTAGAACGCCCTAGGAAAACGAGATTGCTGAAAGAAAGAATAGAACAGTTCAGGAGGCTGCAAGGACCATGCTAAATGAAGCAAAACTATCAGATGGATATTGGAGGGAAGATGTAAGAACAAAGGTCAGCTCAGGATTAATAGTGATAAAAACCCTTATGAATTATGGTTTGGAAGAGCTCCATCAGTGAAATACTTCAAAGTCTTTGGAAGTAAATGCTACATCAAAAGACTAGATGAGAGTCTTGGAAAATTTGATGCCAGATATTATGAAGGTATTTTTCTTGGATATGCTTCAAACAAAAAGGCATACAAATGCTACAATCTTATATTACATAATATTGTTGAAAGTGAAAATGTCAGAGTAGATGATCTAAAAACAATAAGGATCAAAAATCAAGAGACCATATGTACAAATAAAGATGAAGATGATGATGAGACATTCGACACCCAACTAAAAGAAGTAGAAGAGAGTGAAAAACAAAGGGAAGAAGATGATATGGATATTAGTGATAGTGAAGAAGATAGTGAAGATGGAGGGATAAGAGAATAACTTCCAAGAAGAGATACAAGGACACCCTCAAGAATTATTCAAAAAAATCATCCCGAAGAACTGATTATTGGAGATATGAATGATGGAGTGCAAACAAGAAGACAACTACTGTATCAAACAGAATTAGCATTGTTGTCACATATTGAGCCAAGCTCAATAAAAGAGGCATGTAAAGATGAGAACTGGGTTAAATCCATGAATGAAGAATTGGATCAAATTGAAAGAAATCAAACTTGGGAGCTAGTTCCTATACCAAAATATAAAAATGTCATTGGAACTAAATGGGTATATAAAAATAAAATGAATGAATATGGGCAAGTAATCAAAAACAAGGCTATATTAGTATGTAAGGGGTATTCTCAGGTTGAAGGAGTAGACTATGAAGAAACATTTGCACCTATGGCCAAATTGGAGGCAATTAGGATGTTCTTAGCTTTCTCCAGCTATAGAAAATTTAAAGTGTACCAAATGGATGTCAAGTCAGCATTTCTCAATGGAAATTTAGAAGAGGAAGTCTACATTGAGMAAACAAAAGGATTCCAATTAACCAACAAAGGGGACTATGTTTTCAAATTGAAGAAGGCACTCTATGGATTAAAACAAGCACCCAGAGCATGGTATGCAAGGTTAGATTCTTATTTACAAAAACAAGGCCTCAAAAGGGGATCAACAGACAACAATATTTATTGAAAAATTGATGGTAATAACTTGATCATTATGGAAGTGTATGTTGACGATAACATTTTTGGTAGTAATGAAATAAAAATGAGTGAAGACTTTGCTAAAAAGATGCAACAAGAATTTGAAATGTCAATGCTTGGAGAACTAGATTTCTTCCTTAGATTACAAATAATACAGTCCAAAAGAGGAGTTTTTATCCATCAGTCTAAATATGTTAAGGATATGCTTAAGAGATTCCAGTTAGAGGATTGCAAACCTGTTAGTACACCTATGATAGTTGGATGCAAACTAAGCAAGGCTAATGAGTCCAAAACTGTAGATACAAAATATTACAGATCAATGATTGGCAGTTTTCTCTATGTAACAACTTCTAGACCTGATGTCAAGCAAGCTGTTGGGATGGTGGCTAGATTCCAAGAAGAACCAAAGGAGAGTCATGTTCAAGCTGTAAAAATAATCTTCAGATATTTAAAGGGAACCATAGATCTGGGTTTGTGGTACCCCAACACAGACTCGTTCACATTAAAAGCATATTTAGATGCTAATTGGGCAGGAAGTATAGATGATAGAAAAAGTATGAGTGGCATAGCATTCTTTTTGGGAGAATCACTAGTTTCTTGGATAAGCAAGAAACAATCTTCATTTTCTCTGTCAAGCACTGAAGCTGAGTATATTGCAACAACATAATGTTGCACACAAGTGGAATGGATGAAACAAACTCTACAAGATATCAAAATAACATTTGGAGAACCCACCATTATCCACTGTGATAATACAAGCGCGATAAGTCTTTCCAAGAACCCTATTCAACACTCAAAATCGAAACACATCCCCATAAAATACCATTATCTAAGAGATTTGGATGAAAAAAAGAACATTAAATTGGAATATGTTCCAACACCAGAACAGGTGGCAGATATTTTTACAAAACCCTTAAACATATATGTATTTGAACATCTCCGGTAAAAGATGGGAGTAATTCTTCCTCCTACTTAAAATCTCTCAAAAATATAATGCATAAGTGGGAACCTATCTAGGGGGAGATAGCATTCAACGTTAGAAAAAGTTACTCAGTTATGACAGGCAAAGTGTGATTGCAGGAGAAAATACTAGGTGTCAAAAAAAAAAAAAAAACCAAAGGGGGAGATTGTTGGACATAATTGTCATTGATGTCGAAAGGAGAAGTAAATAACAAAAAGTCCAAATCTCATGAAGAAGAATGAACTGTTGATCACAATAGGATCAACACTCCGATGATGTTCAGAAAGGCTATCACATGAATAAATCTCTGAAGGAAGAACAAAGTGTAGAAGATGTTGTCGGGATCAGTGGAAGGATTGCACAATTGATCAAATAAACATAAATGGTGAGAAGAATCAGTAACCGTCTGATCACTGTGAAAAGAACAACTGTCGTTCGATCAGAAGTTGACCATGGGCTTAAGGGTCGCGACCATCGAAAATGATGAGAGTCTGACTATCCATATACTCGTTGACTGTGGGATCAAACCCAAGTTCTTGTTGAGTAGTTGAATTATTTTCAAGTAGAAGGAACACTGGATGATTGGTCAAATGACCATATTAAGTTGTGACTATCGGATGCGCAAGCGCATGAATCAACAACCGTTAGATCCAGGTAAGGTGCACCCACCTTAATACGTCAGTGAGAAGTGAGAGTGGTTTTAGGGGGACCCAAGCGAAACCACCCCATTCCGGACACCCCCCCCTTCATTAAAGACAGAATAGAAAGGGGGGTCCGAAATCCAACCTTAAATGTTGATCTAAGCTCCTTGATCTCTGCCGTCCAAGACTCGTGCATCCAATTCTGGACCCCCCCACCCTTCATTAAAGGCATAATGGAAAGGGGGGTCCAGAATCCAACCTTAACCGTTGATCTAAGCTCCTTGATCTCTGTCGTCCAAGACTTGCACGTCCAATTACATAACCCCCCCCCCTCCCCCCCCCTTATTAAAGGCAGTATGGCAAGGGAGGTCCGGAATCGAATCTCAACCACAGAATTAGACACGAAAATCTTAACTATCCGAATTTGCAAGGAGGAGATGCCTAGGAGTCAACTAATAGTCCAAAACAAAGAAATCATATGAGTCGTTGATCTAGAGGGCACGTGGCGAGTGATTGACATTTCATTGACTCGTAGGTCAGGAAAGTCAAAAGAAATGTTGCATGAAACTCGCGATAAGCGAGGTTGCGAAAAGATCCTGGCCATCGGATCACATAGGCTCAAGGCATATCTCAGGCCACCGATCAAAGGAGAACAAGAGCCATTGATCCAGATGACACATGGCAAGTGCATGGCATCTCGTTGACTTGCGAGTTGGAGAAGTCAAATGCAAGAACGTAGGAACTCGCGATATGTGAGGTCGCAATAGATCGGGTCCATCGAATCACAGAGGATCAAGGAAGACCTCTAACCGTCGATCAAATATACATCGAGAGATCTACGTCGATAGTCCACGACATCAGACCACATCAGTCAGGACACATACATCCACGTCAGCAAGATCCACTCTTCTTGTGGTGTTAGCAAGTATACGTCACGTCGAGAGTTTTCATCCTAGGAGTTTTTGCATCATAAGAAAATACTCTAAAAATCACAAAGTCTTGAACGCCGAAACTCCGAACGGGACACTCGTTAGGTGTTCTACGTTTTTGACAGTTTTGGAGAGTTGGAGGTTATGAAGACTCGAAGGAATAAACACCGAAATCCCATCAGCCATCCATATTGTTAGGAGATTGAATCACGACTATTGATTTGGTAAAGCGCTCAAGCACTCATTCAAGCTTAGCATTCGGTCACTGCCGTTGGTCATATGCTATAAGAATATTAAAATAAAATTATAACATGTCGCTATAATTGGTAAAGCCCATGGTTATGTAATGCACGGTCATATGTGATGGTTTGAAGGAAGCGCCTTCACAGAATATGGTCTTTGTAAATATAACAAAGATTAGGCATCGAGTATAAAGGATTGAATTGATCCATGACTGTGATCGATTTATGACAAAAATGAACTGATACAAAGTCATGATTAAAAGAGAATAAACCATGAAAATATGAATAAAGAATAAAAAGAAAAATGATATTAATTAAATTTTAGATTATCATTTTAAATGAAAAGGTACAATGGTTCAAATAAAGGGACACATTGTTTTAAAATTTCACACCAGTTTGAAGATTATATAAACGAGAAAAAGTGGTGAGAAGAAAGTGTCTCTGCAGTTCAAGTTAGAAGATCAATAGCTGAAGCCGAGTCTAGGAAGAAATACATTTACCTATGTATTAAGGGTGGTTGGGTGGTGCAAGGGTAGGTTGGTGCCTGAAGAAGGAGTTGGTGCTTCCTTGTCAGTTGTAGTTGACTAAACAAGGGGGTCGTAGTCTCCTACCAGTTGGTGCTGGTAAAACAAGGTGTGGGTGCATCCTGATCAGTTGGTGCTGATCAAAGAGGAAGTACATATTCCTTCTATGTAACATGTAATTTTTTTTTTGTAATTAATAGAAAAGAATTTGTGGTTTTCCCATTTGGGTTCCACGATAAAATACTGTGTCAAAATTCTGTTTGCATTAATAAATGAAAAATTGATATAATTGCTGTGTCACTGATTCACCCCCCCCTCTTAGCGACAGGATCTGATTCTACAATGGTATTCTTTTCTAGGACAATATTGATATTGTCTCCTTCATTTCTCTTCTCAGGGACAACAGAAATGTTGCACCCATTATTAGAAGTGCTTCCCAACAACTTGTACATAGTTCCACACCGAACTCCCCTCATCAACACCATTGCTCCTCGTACCATCTTGCAAGTGTTATTTCCAAATACAGTATTCACTCCTGCATCATCCAACTTGATTACAGATATTAGGCTCCTGGCTAGTTTTGAAATGTGAAGAACCCCATGGAGTGTTCTAATCCTTCCATCTTTTAGTAACAACTTAACCCTTCCATGTCCCATGATTTTTGCTGTCGATTCATCTCCTAGGAATACATCACCACCATCATATTTTTCATATTCAGAGAACCACTCCTTGTGAGGATTCATGTGGTATGATGCACCTGAGACGATCAACCATACATCATGGTCTGCATGTGTACCTATAAATGCTAGAAAAACATCACCTCCTTCTTCAGTGGAGGTTTTCATCTTTGTGGAAGAGGTACTATCATATCCCTTTGGTTTTTCAACCTTCTTAGACTTGCAATCTTTCTTATAATACCTTGTTTTAGCACACTTCCAAAATTTCCTAAAAGATTTTCCTGGAGACTTAGACCTACCTGTAGATTTAGATCTCCCCCCCGAAAACTTTCCAGGATTCTTGTCTTGGGTACGACCTATTACAATTAAAGCATCTGTGCTATGACCATCCATGCTTTTCCGCCTCATCTCTTCAGATAATAAGGATGCAGCTACATCCTCATACTTCAATGTAGATTGAGTGGTACTACCTATTTCTAGAACCAGATTATCCCAAGAGTTTGGAAAAGAACATAACAAAGTAATACACTTATCTTCTTCTGAAATCATAATATTAACAGAGACAAGTTGACTTACCATAGTATTAAAGGAATTTAGATGTTCTGTCACAGAATCTCCGTCTTCCATCCTAAGATGATACATCTTCTTTAAAAGAAACAACTTTGTTACCAGGGACTTTGATTGATACAAATTCCCCAACTTATCATATAGTTCCTTGGCTGTAGATTCTCCTGAGACATTCAACAACACCGAATCTACTAGGCAGAGTCGAATAGTACTCTTTTCTCTTCTGTCTAACTTCTCCCAAACTTCCTTCGACATACCAATAGGTGGTGTAATAGTAGTTTGTGTACTAGTAGGTTGTGTACTAGTATCCTGGTGCTAGGAGATGGTTTACCAGTAGGCTGTGTACTAGGATCCACAATGATCCATTATTCTTTTTCTACAAGAAGGTGCTCCATCTTGAGATTCCATAGCTCAAGGTTTTTACCGTTGAACTTCTCTATCTCGATTCTAGATGAGCTCGTCATTCCTTTTTCTGCACTCAAGTCACCACTGTAAAATCTCCCACTAAACCTAGGTTTATCACAGACCTAAGATAAACTTGATCTATCAAGAACGAGCCAAACCCTCAACAACAAAGGCGTCCCTCTGAAGCAAAAAATGAGCTCTGATACCACATGTAAGTTTTAAACCTGTGAAGTAAAGCAATGCATATAGATTCTTAAGCAAAACAAAATTTAATCAATGGCTCATACATAGAGTACACAAAGATTTTATACTGGAAACCCTCAACCAGGAAAACCTTTCTTATATTTATTATATCACGAATTTCACCATTCACCATACAATATATACAATTTTTTAGGTATTCTGTAGATACCAAAACCCTAATCCCTTAATCCGGGATCGTTAGATGCAGTTGTCGAATCTGACGCGCCCACACACACACATGCAAAGAATATAACACATACCCAACACTAGGTCACTTATCCTATTTCTAGGTCACTTAACCCATTTATAGGTCACTTAACCTATTTTCCTCATTTTTAGGGTTAACTACTTTCCATAATTAGAAAGTTCTCGATTACTTTATCATTTAAATATTTCTCCTTGACTTTGTCACCTCACTTTATCATTTAAATAATCTTCTTTGATTTTGTCACTTCACTTTATTATTTAAATAATNCTTCTTGAATTTGTCACTTTACTTTATCATTTAAATAATAATTTCTTCTTTGCAAGCTCTTTGACTTCTTTGACCTTTTGGGGCTTCAAGCCAACATTCGAGGGTCCTCCAACTTCGTAAGGCCATAACTCTCAAACTGTGAGGAGTTATGTGACGTTCCACATACCACCAGAAATGGCATGACATGTACTATCCATATGTAATAGTATTACCTTAAAATATATTAAAAATCATACCATTACACATGAAACAACCTTGGTTTCATTACCCAAACCTTTGTGCTACTGGATTTCACTACTGGAATTTCTTCAAGGGTTGAAATCAATGAAAACCAACCTTAATAAACACTATTTAGATGGTTAATATTGAATAGTTCTTCAACATTCATAAAGTATTTATTCTAGAGGTATAAAAACTTATTGTGCTTTCTTGTACTCTTTGCTACAATATCAATGCAATGACTTAGTGTTTCCCATTACTTCATGAATGTGATGATGGACTATTTACTTTATTTGATGTATTGGCTTATGAATGTCATGGATGCCCATTATATGAGTTATTTCTTATGTGTTGTTTCATGAGATACTGTAATATCCATTTCCTTCCATGGTAACCTATTTTTCACTAGAAAACTTTTGAATCTTCAACCTTATGAATATTGTCTTAGTTGTTGGGATAGATTTTTCTTGATAATTTTTTCCCTCAAAGAATTCATGTTTAAGGTGTTATCCTAATAAATAATGAAAATGATTGTTCTCCTTTACATGTTATAAAATAAGTTTTTTGAGCACACCACATAAAAAAACATTTTTACTTCTTGTCATAGTGTCTTACTTTTAAGATTTTATCTTTTCTTGTGTTAATCAATGATAAACATTCCATATAGTGAGAATACACATCATTATATATACTAAAAAGAATAGAGTGATTATGTGAGTGATTAAGTAAATAAAAATTTCTCTAAGTTTCATTCTACCTAATTAAGGAACTTGTTCCATCTACTAAAGAGATTGGAAATTATAAAAATTTCCAAGACTCATTCTAATTAGTGATTCTCTTATCCCGCATAACACATTAACACAACCACTTTGTTTCTTGATATTACTATTTTATCTCAAATATATGCACAATGTGGAAGTGTTGGTAGCCATGGTATTGTTGAATTCCATAAGAAAATTCATCCAAACGGTGATACACAAGGTGATGAAATATCTCCTAACCAAAAACATGTAAACATACATTTGAACAAATATTTCTCCATTTGTAATAATTTGAAATGATGTTTTATTCTAGGGTATTTTTTTGGTTGTATTAGTATACTAACATACATTATTATTAAGTATTATGAGAATGAATATATGCATATTTGAATAAATTAGCAATTTCATATGCCATGAGCTATATTTGATTTACTTCTAACAAGTCTAAAAATTCAAAAATCAACATTTATAGTCAATCCTCTTAAATTTTCTTTGTACACTTAAAAATATAAAAAGGCTCCATGATGAATAAATGTTGAGCACGGGGTCTTCATTTAGTGAATTTGTGACATACCATGTATGTTCATGGAATATTAAATAATACCCTAATTTCACTAGATATTGATAAATACCTTCCAAAATGCTTTTGTTGAACCCCCTCCCAATACATATTTCCAATTAAAAAAAGCCTTCTTTTTACCAGATAGACCCTTTTATACCCCCAAATACCTATATCCCCCCTGTTATCTTGCACCTCCCCACCCAATACCTAGAATATATTGACTTTATTTTTGACAATTTTGAAACCCCCTTTATGAATGAATTGATAAGATATTGGTCAACAAGGTTAATCCCCCATGATGTTTGTAGATTTTAACCTTGTACAATAAATTAATGAGAATATATTCTTAATAATAATAAAAAAAGACACAATGGAACACACACACATTACACAAAGATTTTACCCTGGAAACCCAAACTGGGAAAACCACCAACCTGTTTAGAGTCTCACCTCTAATCTTCTATTCATCATATATTCGTTGTTTATAATAAAATACATATATAGGATCTTACGACATGAAAATCCCTAATCCATTGACCCAGATTAGTCAAAAACCCTAATTCCTTAACCGAAATTAGAAAACCATCGACAAAAAACATGTTCTGAAACACCACCAAAACACAGACGCAAAAAATACCAAATTTTTTTTTTTTATAGAAAGGGGGGATTTTCCCCCTTGTGACCCTCAGGGTAGGGGGGTATCCCCCCCCCAACCTCCTTGCATGATTGGTGCAATGAAGACACTAGATCTAGTTGTGCAAATAATATAACACATACCCAACATTCTCCCACTTGTTGTTTTCTTTGAATATAGGGGGTTGCAAAGTTACATAGTCAACAATCCATGGCATAAAAGCCCATAGATCCTCTACACCAAGAGAAATTCTCAGTGCTCAAAGATTTTGTTAATGAATCTGCAACATTCTTCAAAGTGTTCACCTTCATCAACACCACTTTCTTTTCTTCAACCATGTTTCTCACAAAGTGATATTGAACATCAATATGCTTTATCTTAGAATGATAAGAAGGGTTATTTTCCAGGAATATTGCACTCTAATTGTCATAATCTGTCCTTACGGCTTGTTTTACCAACCCAATACTTGAACACAATACTACTTACTACTTACATGGGTGGCTTCCATGTATTCAACTTATGTAGTTGAGAGTGCCACTATAGATCGTCTTTTCCTCATCCAACTAATTGCTCCTCCAAATAGGTTAAACACCTACCCACTTGTAGATATTCTGCAATAGAGATCTCCATCTCAGTATGCATCAAAAAATCCATGTATGTACAACACTCTATCCAATCTTGGTTTTCCTTGGTAGCACAATCAATAACTAGTAGTGCCATGCAAATACCTAAAAACCCTCTTTACTACTTTCCAATGCTCCTTCCCTAGTTTTGACATGTAGTTGCTCAAAACTCCCACTGCATGTGCAATGTATAGTCTAGTACATACCATTACATACATCAAACTACCAAACACACTAGCATATGGAACATGGGACATATCCTTTTCCTCTTCCTATGTCTTGGGCGACTTATACACAGGTAACTTTACACCTATAGGAATAGGGACCCTGATCGGTTTACATTCTTGCATATTAAACCTATGAAATATTGTATCAACATATTTCCTTTGATTTAACCAGTTTTTTATGTTTTCCAGATCTCTTTTAATTTCCATGCCCAAAATGAAATTTGCAGCACCAAGATCTTTCATGTCAAAATTAAAGGACCACTGAGTTTTCACATCATGGATAATCTCCTTATTGTTTCCTATCAACAACATATCATCCACATACAAGACCAAATAAATGAGATGATCATCGATTAATTTGAAATACACACAATGATCTATTTTTCTCCTTATGAAGACAAGTTCCAACATATAAGTATCAAATTTTTGATACCACATCCTTGGTGATTTCTTTATAACCCATACATAGACTTTTTCAGCATGCATACTAGCTTTGTCTTTCCCTTCACACAAAATCCTTTTGGATGCTTCATGTAGATTTATTCTTCGAGATCCCCATGTAGGAATGTTGTCTTCACATCCATCTGTTCTACTTCAAAATCATATGCAACAAAAACAAATAAAATAAATCTAATATAAGTTAATTTGGCAAAAGAAGAAAAAATTTCACCAAAGTCAATTCCCTCTACTAGAGAATAACATTTTTCTACTAGACAAGCTTTGTATTTCTCCACTCTACCTTCTACATTCATATTATTCTTAAACAACCATTTGTTGCCAATGGGATTTATTCCAGTAGGCAAATCCAGTAGATCCCAAGCCTCATTCTTTTCCAAGGCTTCCATTTTTTCAACCATGGCCTTTTTCCAAAGTTTTCTATCCTCTGAATCCATTACCTCCCTAATAGTTCTAGGATCATCATTAGTAATATACAAAGAAAACATTGAATGGAAATAAGGTGGATTATATATTTTTGAATGCCTTCTTTTCTGAACCGATGTCCTCAATACTGGAGTATGAGGATCTTCTTCTTCTGATTCTTGTTCTTCTGTAGAGTATGATTCATCATCCTTCAATTCAAACTCTATTTTATCTGGTTCTTCCTTCCTTGGTAGGACTTCCTATTCAACAACATATTTTATTTCTCTAAATACCTTGTAATGTACCCAACCACCTAGTCCGAGCCACACTATGCAAAATATGACTTTTGTCACAACTGAATTTACAATTTCCTTTGAATTTCTTTGAATTATTCTCTTTACAACTCTGATACCACATTGTAGCATCCCCAACGCCAAGTTGGGCCATGCTACATCAAATTATATATATATATATATATATATATAACAAAACTAAATACATTACCCATAATAAACAACATGTAATTACACATACTAGAACTTATATTTTATGAAAACACTGACTGGTTGTAGACCTTAGACATTCCTCCCAACCATAGACCACACTTCTCATAAAATCTCAGTAGTGGGTCACCCTCGAGCTGGGGTTATCACTCCACTATGGAAAATGTTCAACAACAGACTGGTCAGGAAGTCTCTGAGTGCTATGGAACTTAGAACAAAAGGCTACTCACAAGACTAAAAACCTCCCTCTTCAACCAATTCTCACATTCATGACAATTTTTTTCTTCAACCAACAACTCACAAGCATGACAACCTACCTCTTCAAACCCAAACCAATAAGGATTACAGGGTCGCCCAAGATCCCTAGCTCCACTCTCTAGCCATGGTAAGCAAGCTATATTCCATGAAAATAATGAATGGAATGAACGATGAGAATAATGACATGAATTACACTAAATCTCCACATTATATATTCATGTGCCCTTTATGACACTTGGCACTCAAGGAACTCACTTGTTCCCCACTTATAATTCATTCCCCTTCCCTTGGTAACTTAGGATAACATAGTATTATAAGACTTAATACTTTATGAATAATATTATAATATTCATAGGCTTAATCCCCTTGACTTATCCCCTTTTCCCTAAGCCTTTTAACCCCCTTTACCTCACATAGAGTCCTATCCCCCTATGCTCTTTCGTCTGACTTGGTCTGTAAGACTGATGTATTTTATTAATAATCCAGGTGTTGTTCCAGAGTCTGTACTCAAGGCTATAAAGTATAGAGTCTAGGCATCCAAAGTGAGTGAGTGATAAAAAAGGGAAAGGACAACATCAGGGAAGAAAGCTATGGCTAGTTTCTGAGTTGTCTTTTTATCCCTTCCAAATATTCTTGAATGCTGATATCCCATTCGATGGCTGCCCATGAACGTTCGAGCTCTGTCTGGGTGATGGTAGTCTTAAGTGTAGTATCAAAAAGATTCAAAATGATGCTGGTTTGGTCTGATAGGGTGGGTTCAATGTTGGGATGTCTTCACTGTCATGGAGTAACAAAGCCTTTAAAAGGGGTTGATGTTTTGAAGTGCTATTTCAATTTTTGATTATATAAGGAAAATTCAACGAAACCAAATAAAATTTAGAAAAATCGAAGGTTGTTTTCCATAACTGAGTTGAAATATGAAACCGAGTGTGAAACGAAAGAAAACATAGAGTTGTCAACAATGTGGGGTATCAATTCCAGAGGAATACCACACTATAACATAAGAAGAAATGAAAAGAGATACCTTGATAAAGAATGAAATGGAGAGATGTAAGTAATCCACAGGTATTTTACCCGCCAATAGCCGATACAGAGGAAAGGATGTAAATAACTAGATAACTGAAACCTAATCGCAACAGTATAAGTTGTACTAAATTGTAGTTAAAACATTTATCAAAGATGTACATAAAAATGACATGAAGTATGAAAATAACAGAGGAAAACACATAACTCAATATTGACGGAATATGGAGTCTTCAATACGCTTTGTATTAATCTTGGTAAAGGAGAACTTTCTCTATTACAATCTCCAAAAGAAAAATCTCCCTTAGCTCCTTTCCAAAATGTATATTTAAACAAACTTGTAAGCATTTAGAATTCCAAACGTTCTAGAAACTTGTCGGTTACAAATGAAGGATTGAAACGTTTCATTTCCTCATCTTTTGTCTTCCTTCATAGGGGCAGGGCGCCTTCTTTTCTCTTCTTTTCTGGCTCCAAAATAGAATGGATTGACATATGTCACTATTTAACACCAGAAGCCTGCCCTTTCACCTGCTCAATGCAATTGACGCACCTTTCAACCAACTGGGCTATCAACCTGGAAGGCTCTACCTGGTTGTTGGCCTCAAAGGTGTAACAACTCTTCGCCAACTGTGGCAACCTTTTTCCCACTTGTCGGTCTTCCATGATGATAGACTGCAATTGTAGACTTGGTTTTACTAGCCACTTTTCCACTTGGACCATATCAACCTGGCTTATTTGGGATATTTCAGATTGCTCCTTTTTTTCATTTTCTTTGATATCTATCAACTGTTTATCTATATTGATTTTTCCCAGCGTCCCGACACTACCTTCCTTATCAAGTTCTAGCAAAGATTTATTTATCAAGGCGAATGTTTTTTCACAAGAATTCCTCACCTCCTTAGCTCTTGCCCTGCTCTCTGATATATTCTGCTCCCAAACCTTTAGTAAGATATTCCCTCTAGTTTGTTCTGTGATGGATAATTTGGAGCTACTGATCATCTCTACATTCGCTGTGGCTATCATGATATCCTAGAAAGCAACCCGAGCTGCCCCAACTTCTCTTTCTCACAAAGAGATATCTTCTAGCCCTTGATCCATCGTCTGAAAGTGATGCTGAATGGTTCCCACTTTTGTAGGAAAGTCTTTTTGAGCTACTGATACCTTCTGTAGGATTTCAGTAGCTTGGGCTTGAAAAACCTTTATGTCTAAAACCTGGTTTTCAACAACATCCAATTTCGATTGTAACTGTATAATTTGCTGCTCCTGTTGGCTTACCTGCATTTGGATTATTTGCGTCGACTGGTGCACCTTCTCAAGGTCGGATCTAAGTTTCTTGATCTCCTGCAGATCAGCTATTCTAGCTTGCTCGAGTCTTTTTCTCACCTCATCCCTAGCATTTTCTTCCGCTGTAGCCACATTTTCTTCCAACTTACCGATCAAGAGGTTCTTTCATTTCAATTGGGCCTTCAAAGTTCCAACTGAGTACTGATTGGATGTAGCATACGCCCCCAATGTTCTTGCTATCTCGTCAGTGAATTCTTCCTCTTCCACGACCTTCCCTTCTGTCAGGATTTTAAACCTTTTAGCCAGTGTGCCCGCTTTTTGATACGATTCTTGCTTCACTACGGCCTTCCTTTTCTTATCAAAGAAAAATTCGTTTGGAGGTAACTCTTCCACAAAAATGGGCGTTATCTCTTCACTGAAAATCCATCCCGCATCGGGGTTCCCCTTTATGAACTATAAGGGTGTTATAGAAGCGATGGGACTACCAATTTCCTTGAATGATTGCACTAGGATAGCATTTGTGGCTGGATTTCTTGATATGAGTGGTAGTGGGTCACCCAACCCTTGCGAGGATATCCCCACTTGACTTTGGACCTGCTTGTTCGGTGTACCCTTTTTTGGGTTTCCTTCCTATTGATAGGGGATTTCCGCTCCTCACTCTGAGGTCCCAGCCTCCCCTGATTTCTCTGGGTTCTTCTCCTTGTCAGGACTCGAGTATTTTGAGCCTTTGGCTTCTGTTTGCTATGTAACCGAAATCTTTTGGGTTTCACCCTGTAAAACCTGGGGAAAACAACTTTGTCGGTGCTCCTGGAATCTAAGGAAATCGACCATATATCCAGGCGGAAGGGCTTGAATCTGACTTAAGACTTCAAAATAGGACTTCACGCCCCAAAAGATTTCATAATGAGGTGAATCCTCATGTTCGTACCTCTTTAGGCCACAACTCGCTAGGTGATTTATCACAACCTTATTTGGGTCATGCTTCTTAAACTCAATGTCCACCAATTTAATTTCCTCTAAGGACGTAGCCTCGGCTCTAGCATGGCTGAATTCTAATAAAGAACATGCATCAATGTGAATGGGAAAGGGAGGCCATACATTTTTCAATACTCCTTTGAGATCTTGCTTATCCCGCCAAGCACAGTCTGTCTGGCGATCTTGTGACACAATAGCTTATTTGGCAAGAATAGCGGCAGAGCATATGGAGGAACAAAGGTGCTAAATACCCTGATGTATGAAAATTCCGCTTCTATATACCAATCTGCCACACTACTCAGGTTGGCTGTGATATTATCCGAAATCCTGGGAGGCGGATGGCCAAAAATGGAGACATGCATTGGTACCATTACCCAGTTGAAGATCTCGTAAATGAATTCTTTGTCTTTATCCTCCCAAATTTTCGAGTGGTAGACATGAATAGGCTCTGTATTAGATGGAGCCCAACTCCAGTTCATTAGCGGGAAAGGTGTCATGAAGAAAATATCATCCATGATGTAAGCAGACATAAAAAACGAAACCACTTTCCTACTCGCCTTCTACGCTCGATATTCGGTAATTCGACTAGTCAGACTGTCAGACAACAATTTGTCCCAGTCAAAGGAGAAACCCTCAACAACTGTATGAATGAGCGGTACCCATGGGAGGAAAAAGTGAGTAGTGTCCTCCTTCCCATACAGCCTACAGGCCATCATCGCTATATACTTGAATTGCGACTCTAAGGAGGAGATTGAATAGATTCCATGAGTATCAACCCTGAATTTCACAGGGTGCGAAACCCAATCTTTGATCAAATCAGATAGATTTTTTCCATACTTCTCACATTCCTTCTTCTTGAAACCGTTTGGCATTGTGAGTAAGGTTCGGTGTGGGTGATAATTTATACATTGCCTGTAAATGCTCCGGTTTAAAAGTCCCAATTGTCACCCTCTGTTCGCTGATAATCGTCCTAGTCAGGATGTCCACATGGTCCAATGCCCACCTGATCATATCAAAATAGGGAAGAAGTTGTGGCCTTGCCACTATTTTGTGCATCTCTTCTTGAGTGATGATTTTGTATTTTGTTGACAAGTCATCCTTCTCGCTGTCACTGGAATCATCCGAGCAGTTTATCGACTTGGATTGCAGAATGTTGGAAACGTACTTCCATGTTTTGACAGAATTAATACTTTGGGGCGAGGTATCAAAAACAACGTTTGAACCTTGACCTAAAATCTCTACAGTTGCCTTGGGCAATTTCCGTGGATCCATGATAGAGAAACTTGCAACTATATCCCCTGTCGGAAAGATTGAAAACACAGACAAAAGTTATCCTGGTGAAATGGCTCTACACGCAATAGAAATGAAAACTGAAATAATGAAAGGAAACCCTATGCTTTGATCATTTAATCCTATGCAAGTCCCTATCGATGGAATGGTCAAATCATTTAATATAAATATTTAGAAGTAAAACGAAATCTTGCTATCCATCATCTCACTGAAAATCAAATAAATGCCATAAATGCTTGACGATTCGTGACCTAGAAAAACGTAGAAACATTCAAGACTTCGTCTGTAAACCATGTGTGTTAAAGGTTTTATAAGGGGTTAATTAATCTGGTTTATCTATTTTAATTAAGTGCACTTTATTTTCTAATCCCCTTCTTCGGAGTTCTCCATATCGGGTGATTTCGCTCCTAGCCGTTGGACCCTAAAAACCCGAAATCACGATGGTGTGATTTAGTTGATTTTTTGTGATTCGACTTAAGACTTTAACTAATATAGGCTTAATTAATGAATATATCGACTTCATGGATCAGAGTTACAAAGGTTCTTCCCTTTGGGGAAGCAATCGTCGAGTCGCAAAATCACAATATTGATTAACTAAGGTTTAAAGTGATTTACTCTTGATACTAACCTGGGTAACTTTAACACAACTTCACGACTTCACAAGTCAGAGGTTTTAGAAACGTTCAACGTGTAACTCTCGAGAGTGAGAGTATGAGGTGATGAAATATGATAGTCCCTGCTTAGTCATTTAATAATGGTGATTAGGACCAAATTTTTTTCGCCATTTCGCGTGTTGGGGTACTGCAACTTTAGTGGGTAGAAACATGAAATAAACAAAGTCCCAAAATCCATCTTTTGGGGCTTAAGTATAACATTTCACCTATTTAGAGAAGGTAGACTCCAACATAGGCTCCAACTAGGGATCTCATCTCCTTGTGGGATGAGAAGGACAGTAGACCAAGTGCCTGTATTGGGTATATGGAGTCACTATTTGCTTCTGTGAAACTTGTTTGGAAAGAGGTTACAGAGGGAACTTTGAGGTTTCAACTTTATTTACAAAAAAATTTCAAAACTCGAAACGCTTTATAAACTCTACTGCAGTCCATTCAGTGACTTTCCCTTTCTCGAAGCTGATATCGGGTCTGCTTAAGCTGGTCCAAACGATCTTAGGAAATTCAACAGGTCCTGTAGGTTTTAGCTTCCATCAAAACGAAGTTAAATCCACGCTTTAAATCAGGGACACCTGCATGAACTTGGGTTGTAGATCCAGTTTCAAAAAGGCTAAATACCAGAGTGTAGAATAATTAAGTATGACAACCTTACATATATCTTAGATATTGCTTCACTGCCAGTGAGCCTGTTCAGTACCCCAGTGAAGTTATTTGGTTCCCTTTATTGAATTTCCTTTCACCACTCCAAACTGTGATTTTTCATTTAAATGCTGAGATGAGGGCAATCATTTTATGAATTTCCTTTCATCATCTCTTTGGACTAGATGGGGGAAATCAATTATGAATTTCCTTTCACCATCTGTCTTATATTTTACTTTTGGAATATGAAGTGGGGGCAATCAATTTGGTATAAATTATATCGGGGGTGATATCTGTGTAATATTCTCTATAGAGGCCTGTCACCTTGCTTTGAGCACTCTGGACCAACTTTGTCTCGACCTTCAAAAAGTCCTAGTCTGTAGGAAATTATGGGGGAATTTATTTCTAGGGATATTCCTTTGAGCAATACTTAACAATTTTAAACCTGTTAAAAGACCTAAGAGAGTTAGGATCAACCTACGCATAACTTTGTTCAGCGGGAGATCGAGGAGTCACGAAGGCCAGCTTATTTTTAAAAATTCATTCACCAGTTTCCAGAACTAAAGCGTAACCTCTTCTTCCTTTGTGGAGGGTATGGGAAGGTGTCAGAGCTGAAGAGGAGACCAGGGACGAAAAAGGAAAAAAGAGAAGGTTTTGGACTTCAAAAAACTCAGATGTTAACACGCAATCCTGACTCTTTTTCGGGTGAACCCTTTTAGAAACCATGGTAAAAGTTGTTCTTTTAAAGACATATTAGGAGAATATATCATACTCGTGAGACCATGCTACGTTTAAGTGATGTTCATTTGAAACCCATATACTTCGAAAATTCATACCTTTGCCTTACCATTTCGTTCTCTTCTAAAAAAAATAAAATTGTCACCTCTTCCGGGTGAGTCAATTTCCTGATACATGACCGTCCATTTTCTCCTTTTGTTGTTTGGGCTGTAAGCTGAAATCCTGTAAGAAACAACATGAAGAATATCAGGCCTTCAAGATTTATGGGATTCGATGTGTTGGAGATTTCACATCTCTACTTCTAGGAAATCACTAACCTGTTTTATTTGCGATGAAAGTGAACTTACCGAAAAGCTATAAAAGACAGAAAACACAAACTGATATATGCAATGGAGATTCAGAACTCATTTATTTCATATAGTGCTTTAAATAACACCCATTGTCAGGGGCGTTGAGGATTTTACCATCTAAATTCTCTAACAGAAATGAATTTGTCCCTTCAGAAGCTGAGACTTTGAATGGTCCATACCATATATGATCAAATTTAGCATGTTTTGTCGAGTCTTCCCTTCTAGAATCCCATTTCAAAACTAAATCGCCAGGGAGGAACTCCCTATTTTTGGCCTTGTGGTCGAACAATGCTTTCATTTTGTCCTGATATTTCTGCATCCTTTCGTCCACCTCGGTCCTGTGCTGTTGGACCTTAATCAACTGATTTATTCTTCTTGTGACATGGTTTGGCTCTTCTTTCTCATCTTGCTAGAGCTTCATCACAGGGAGCGCTAGATTTATAGGTAGTACCACATCAGTCTCGTATACCATTTGGAAAGGAGAAGTACCAATGGATTTCTTCGTACCTATCTGATTTTACCATAAGGCGTACTTCAAATGTACATGCCAAGATATTTTGTTTTCTCTTAGCACCTTCTTAATTATGGAAATTAAACTTTTATTTGATGATTCGGCTAAACCGTTTCCTTGAGGGTAATATGTCGTTGAGTGGCCCAATATGATGTTATATTTTTTGCAAAATCTGACCATTTCCATAGACTTGAATGCATGGGCATTATCTGTAACTATCTTTTGGGGACAGTCGAATTAGGATAGTATGCTCTCTTCTAGGAAATCTATTATCACTGAATCGGTTTCCTTTCTAGTCGGAATAGCCTCCACCCATTTGGTGAAGTAATATGTGGCAGTGAGGATCCATTTGTGTTGAGTTCTAGAATGCAGATTGATTTCACATATAAAATCTAACCCCCATTGTTGAAAAGGGGCTTCAGTTTTGACAGGGACCAGAGCTAGTGCTGGAAGCTTCTGTTTGCCCGCGAACAACTGGCAAGGGTTATAGGCTCTGACTTTGGCATTGACATCTGAGAATATTTTAGGCCAATAATATCCTTCCCTCGTGATTTTATAAGCTATGGCCCTCCAGGCTTGATTCCCTCTGCATACTCCTTCGTGAAATTCGTTTATGACCCCCTTTGTTTCTGATTCTACCAAACAAACCAGTAGGAAGCCTAATGGGTCCTTCCAGTACAATTGGCTTTCAGATATACAGTATTTCACCACATGTAGCTTCATTGTTCTGGCTTTAGCTGGAGACAGAATCCTTCAATCACCTGGCCTCTCCCTCCTTCACAGATAAGTTCTCTATGACTACCCCATCACCATATCTAAAACAGAACAATTGCAACTAGTCAAACGAATGGAATGGATAAGATTTCTTTATAAAAGCCACTAGGGCATTTCAGGGTCAGTAGGTAAGACATTATGTCTTTATACCAATCCGATAATGCAAACTTCTCTTCGATTATGGTTATAGCTATTGGGTCATTGGGATTGTTTACGTCCCCACATCCTTCATATCCCTCCAGATTATTCATTCCGAGTGCTATGAAATTTGATTCAGCTAAGATCTTAGCCAAACACTGTCCCTTTACTAGTTTGGTCGGTTTCACCTCTAAATCGAATTCTTGAATTTTAGCAAGCCACTGACCCCTCTTCCCGTTGCTATCAGGATGAACTAATATATCCTTTATAGAACTGGTGGGAACGTATGCAATTACCTTGGAGTGTAGCACGTAGGTTCTAAAAACCTTCAATGCCTTCACCATAGCGTACACTTTCTTTTCCATTATATCATATCTTAATTCAACGTCTCTAAGAATTTTACTAAAAAATGCTATTGGTTTCTCGAAACCTTCTTCATTTTTCTGGAGGAGCACTGCCGACACTGTATGTTCGGAAGCGAATGAGAAAATGAGGAAATCCTTTAGATAATCGGGGCTTTCCAGGACAGGCGCTTCATTGATAACTTTCTTGATGTGCGCAAATGACACTTTAGCTTCTGCTGTCCATTTCACTTTGCTGTTCTTCTTTAGCATATCTATGATCAATTTCACAATTTCAACAAAATTTGGGATAAATCTTCTCAAAAAATTTATTTTTCCTAAAAATGATTGAATTTCTTTTATATTTCTAGGAATATTTATGGTGTCTATAGCTTCTACCCTTTTAGGGTTGATTTTAATTCTGTCTTGAGACACAATGTGGCCCAAGAGTTTACCTTCTTGCATCACAAAGTGAGACTTCTTGGGGTTTAAAGACAAACCGAATTTTTGGCATTTTTCGAATATTTTCTTCAGATGTATTAGATGGTCTTCATCGGATTTAGAAAAAATGTTAGATCGTCAAGGTAGATAACCACAAATTTATCTCTCTCACTGACGAAAGTGATATCCATAGCGTGATGGAAAGTAGCCCCTGCATTCATCAGACCAAAAACAATTTTTTCATACATAAATGTGCCCCAAGGGGTGGTGAAAGCCGTTTTTTCTTTATCATGCTCGTTGACAGCAATTTGGTTGTAGCCCAAAAACCCATTGATCATCGACATCCTGTTTTCCCCAACTAATTTTTCCAAAACGTGATCCATTTTGGGTAGAGAATAATTGTCTTTGAGAGAGGAATTATTTAGATTTCTGAAGTCCACACACAGTCTGATCTCCCCACTCTTCCTCCTAACTGGGACTAGGTTTGCTACCTAGTCAGAGAACCTGAGAGGTACAATTATTTTTGCATCTAAAATCCTTTTCACTTCTTTTTCGACCACAGGTAGTAAAATGGGGTTGATTTTCCTGAGCTTCTGTTTGAAGGGTTTGACACCAGGTTTCAAAGGTATCTTGTGCTTGATCATAAAGGTGTCATAGGTTCTAAGCTCATTGTAATACCATGCAAAGCCATCCTTATACCGTCCGAGTAAGTCTGTATACTTACTTTTTATCTCAGGAGGAAGGTACTTTGATAGTTTCACTATGCTAGGTTCTTTGGTGGTTCCCACGTCACAATCTTCGAACTCCTCCAGTTGGGGATGCAAGTTAGACCTCAGAGGCATGTCATTTTGATCAAATAACCTTTCCAGAGGTATCAAGCCCTTAGGGATTTGATTAATTTTTAATACTAGCAGGCGATGATTTGTGATTTTTTCTCAGAACTCCTGAGGCTCCTTCCCTTCCTGTATAATCCAGGTATGGTCATTTTGGTTTTTCTGGTCAATATGAGTTTCGGAGAAATCATCCACCATTTCCAAGAAATTTCTGATCTGTTTGTCATCTTCAAATACCTGTCAATTTTGTATGTTGTTTGGTATGGATGGTCTGTGCCTTAACTCTATGTGGTATTTTAATTTGAAAGTGGTAGGGGGTGTGAAATTCGACGCTGGTTTGGCCAGTGAATCGGCTTGCTAGTTTTCGGCTCGTGGGATGAAATCAACCTTTACCGATGAAAATAAATTTTCCATTAGATCCCAAGTGCAATTTCTATAGGACCTCAGTCTCGGGTGCTTGGCTTGGTACTGTCGATTTACCTGCTTCACAATCAATTCTTCATCTCCATAGACCTCTAAGTTCTTAATGTTTAGCTTCTTGGCAACTTCCAGTCCCAAGACTAGAGCTTGATATTCACATACGTTTTTTGTGTAGTCTATGTCCCACTGTATCTTGTAAGAGAAGGGGACGATGAATTCATTTTTAGGTTCTACAAAAAGCACGCCCGCACCTTCTCCTTCACACGACGAAGCACCATCAAAAAACATTTTCCAAGTTCCAGTGCTATACACATTTTTAGTTGTCTTTTCAATTTTGATTTCATCAATATAACTTTCTTCCGTACAATTATTTTCACTATCGTCAAAAGACAGAATACAATTTGCCAGGTCTTGATCGGTGATATAAACAGGGTAATTGTTAGGATTCTGAGGATCACTTACCATATATGCCAACCGTGTTTCCCTATATAACCGAGTGAACTGCCCGCCAAAAACAAGGATCATGGCGTAGGTCATATCTAGCTGAAGGGATCCCCCGAGGTTGGCCCCCCAAGATCTAGATAATAGAAAACCATACTTCAGGGGTATATCAACGACAACTACATCCATTAGGACATTTTTCAGTGGAATCTGGGTGAGGGAGACTACTAAATCTTTGATCATGCCCATGCATTTAACTCTCCTTGAATCGAACGAGTAAAGATCTCCATAGGGTCTGGTGATTTCGAGGCCTAGTATATCCATAATGGATTTGGGCATTACATTATGAGAGGCCCAAGAGTCCAACATGAAATTATGCAACAGTTGATTGTAATATAGAAGGGGGAGATAGTATCTCTGGCACCTTCAAAATGTGGAACAAAAGTGATATTAGGCTTATCATCTTCTAGATTTATCACGTCAGACTGAATCTCTAAATCTGAAAAATTTATCATCTTGGTTATTTGCTTTCAGTACACAGGATTCTTCACCAACTCGACCAAATTTATTGGTATCTTGATCTTAAACTAAAAGAAGGATAGTTATTACAATGATTAGAAGATGTAAATGGCATATTGGGATTCATACCTTGTCCCCACAGCTGCCATTGCCTTCTCTATGTCAACAGATAGACAACTTCAGCTTCTTCATCAATTGATTGTAATGTTGCTTTGATTCCTGGTAAAGAAGGGGATTGTTGAGTTTCATGATCGTTATAAAAAATGGTGCAAATTGGCTTTTTTTCCAATGGGCATTCCCTTCGTGGGTGCTTATCTCTGCATTTGGAACAAAAGATGGACAGAGCTGCTTCTATTTCGGCTTGCTTCTTTTGAATCTGCAAGGTGTCAATTTGTGAAGCAAAAGAACTTAACATTTCAGTTTTAAAACCTTCAAGTAAATTACCTATTTCGACTCTTGTTGCTCCTCCACTGGCTGATTTTTGAACTCTTGAAAATGTGGTATCCCTGCTGTTTGATCTATTCCTTGCAGCTCCTCTTGAACATCTTTTGCATAGGTTAACAATTTCATCATATGATTCTTAAATATGTCCCCTTTACCAAGCATATTAAACATATATAGACAGTCATCCCTTACTCCTTTTAATAATATTGTTTTAAGAATATCTTTACTTACATTGGGGTGACTGGATCTTTGTAAATTATACTGTAGCCTTTCCAAAAAGTCCTCCAAATTTTCATCCTCTTTCTATATCATCTTGAATAGTTCCTCTCTTTTTTCTCTTGTTCGGCAATAGTATTGATATTTGTGCAGAAATTTATGTTTCATCTGATCCCATGTTGTGATTACATGGCCTCCAAGACTCATGAACCATCTTAATGCATTTCCATTTAATGTTGCTGGAAATAGCTTTAATTTTTGAGCATTGGAAATGTAATCATAACTTCTGCATAATATGTCAAACTCGAAAAGGAATTCATCAGGATCTTCTGAAGATAAACCATGAAAGTTAGGTAAAGCTGAAAGTGGAATATTCTTCATGGGAGCTACTCCTCTAGGAAGATCACCAATAGGAAATCCTAAGGTAGAGAAAGAGTTTTCATCATTTACCTCTCCTTCAGGACTTGCTTGTTCTTCATGGTGGAGTTCTTCATTATACTCATCCATGGTTTCTTCTGTTTGTTCCCCTGATGCACTTAATCGATCCTCAATATTTTCTGTTGGTTTCTCAACTATTTCAGGACTCCAAATCTCTTTCCCCGTTTCAAAGTTTGCTTGAAAGGAAGGTTGAGGATTTGGTTTTCGAGAGCTTGGTCCCTGAGGAGAAACAAATTCAGATTTTGATATGATCTTGTCGATAAAAGTCTTTCTTCCTCCCCTTCCTCTACCCTTTCCACCTGTAGGGTCAGTTTCTTTGGGGTCTCCGTGTCCTCTCATGCAATCTGTATATCTGAAAGAACATAAGTGATTTTGAAATCTATAATTGCCTTCCCCGACAACGGCGCCAAAATGTTGGTCACTATAATTGATTTTTAATTAAACAATTGAGTGCTACATGAATTGTGAACCCATGGAAGTGTGTTTATTTCAAAGGAAATCACAAACTGTATATGCTCAACCTCAAAAGAAATCTAGAGTTGTAGTAAAAGTACAATAATCACGCTTTTCTTTGAACAGACTAAAGTTCTATTTTGGATTACAGAAAAGTAATCTATCTATTGCAGAGTTTAAGATTCAAGGAAAATAATTACTAGAAGAATCCTGGATTACATTAAGAAACATCAACTTAGGAAAAGCATACTGCAAAGGAGACTAACTATTCTGTAACAGAGAACATGACCCTATTCCTCAAGGCAGGAATCTTCAACACCTATCTCTGACTGTAAACTCATTACCAATCAAAATGATCAACTAGTACTGAAGGCTTAACTATCTTGTAACAGAGAACAAGACCCTATCCCCCAAAGAAGGAATTTTCAGCACCTGTTTCTGACTACCACACATTCACAAATTCATCAAGAAGAATTATAAATCAAAATGATTAACCATTACCTAGGAATAGATTGTATGAAAGCAATGTAATAATTAGTGGAAGAAGAGTTTCAACAAAACGGAGTTTCAGCAAACATAATTTAAACTATTACGTACAGAGAACATGAACCTATTCCCCAAGCAAGAATCTTCAACACCTGTCTCTGACTATCACACTTTCACAAATTCATCAAGCAAAATTACCAATCGAAATGATTAACAATTACTTAGGAACGATTTGTATGAAAAAAATGTAATAATCAGTGGGAACGAAGTTTCAGCAAAACAAAGTTTCAGCAAAGCATGAACAAAAATAATGTTAACACACTACAGAACTAATGGGTGAATCTTGTGAAGAAGGTGGGCCCTCTCCTTCTCACAAGATTCCCCGGGAACGCAAGGAACTAAGAGGAAATGCTCAGAGTAATATTTTATTCATCTGTAAAATGTATCAAGTTACAATATTCAAAGTAAACACGCTCCTTCTCTGTAATTCCTTTCTAGCTAAAACCTCTCCTCCCCGAATCCCCCTCTAAGGCTGATTTCTCCTCTATTTAAAGAGGAGAATCCACCCAATACAATAAACATAAGATCCTATTCCTATCCTGATCTAATCTTCTATGCTGGAATAGAATATTCTAGTCTCCCATAGCAACACACTATTACAGTAGTTGGAAAGGTGTTGGTTTGAGGTACAACTGTTGCGACCGGTGTAAGAGCTTCTTTATTTATCTTCTTGTTACTGTTGTGTGTAGAATGTTGTTTCAACATCGCAAATCACGAACTGTTCAAAAGAGGGATTTGCGTCCTGTTTGACTGTTTTAGCAACGTGGTCTCAAGCAACAACAATGGTTGGTGCTGACTTAAGGTACGACTGTTGCGGGTAGTGTAACAACTCCTTCTTGTTGTTGCTGTATGTGAGATGCTATTCAGTGTCACAAATCACAGACTGTTTTAGCAACGGGATTTGCATCCTGTTGACTGTTTCAGCAATGGGATTTGCATCTTGTTGATTGTTTCAGCAATGTGATTGTTCAAGCAGAAACAATATTAATCTGCAGTTTGAACTGTTTCAACAACTATATATCTCTAATTAATGGATAAGTGTGAGAGTAATGTAAAATTACATGTAAAACAAATTAAACATATAGAAAAGAGAAGAAACGTTATATACCTTTGGGGAAATAGATTAATGTGATAATGTGGGCTTGAATATGAGTGGGAAAAGGATGTAATGATAGAAAAAAGTATGAGGAAAAAGGTACATTATAGGGTCCTAACATCCCCCCCAACTAAAAAGGTTGCATGTCCTCAGGCAACTTCAATCTGAATCAGAATCCGAATACCGACTCTAGGCATGGAAATTATTTAAGCAGTATCTGTGGAAAGTACTGTTTGTTAGGGATCTGAATCCTTGAGCCTGTTGTAGTCTTTGCCAGGCTGCTGCTTCAACCTTCTTGGGCAACTTATGATCAACTTGATACTTCTTTGCTAGCATCCAAAGAATGGGAAAGTGGAACTGATAACCTATCCACTTTTCGACACATTGCTGAACACATTTGATGTAACTAGGTATCCGAGAGATTGCTACCTCGAGATTGGTGGGACTAAAAGGATTGTGTTCTTGCCTTTTATCAGAATATTGTTGCCAAAACATGTTATTTTCTTGTAGGGCAACAATCTCTATGGATTTAATGGACTGTTGACAATCCTGAAGTACTGTTGTCTGTAGTTGCCGAGTATACTGAATCATCCCTGGTTTCTTCAAAAATTGATAATAATCTGCAACAAAGGTGGCAATGTTCTGTGGTTCTGTCCATATCCAGAGGAGGTGATTATCTTCATTATGCTTGGCAGCTAGGAAGTCATTCTGCCATGTAATCTGATTGTTAAGGAAGGAGGTGAATGCCCGAATCTGGATATCACCGACAAGAGGGTTAAGGTCAAGCTTTCGGTTATTAGGGATGGCCTCATTATGAAGATATACCTCACATAGTAGGTGATGATCCATTGTAGGGGCTTCTACAAAAGTTTTAACAAAATCTGTTGGGTTCAACACTGCATAGGGTTTGCCTTCTTTGATTGATTTAATCTGAAAAAATGTAAGTCGTTCTATGAGGAAAAGAGAGTAATTTGAGGATGGATTCCTAGCAGCCAACAATTTTTGTGCCAAATCAAACATCAGGAGCAATTTTCCTTTTAGCTCTTCATTCTTCTTTTTATGGGCACGAGATTCTTGGTGTGTTTGCTCCAGATCTTCCTAGTTTGAATAGATGTGATTTAGCCAAATTAGTTTGTGCTCCTGTAGGTTTTTGTCCTGTGTAACAGCAAAATCTTTTTTCCATTTTTCCATTATTGCCTGCTCATCCCATGGTTGATTTTGTGTTTTAGCATCACAAGTGATAGGGTGAGGTAGGGTCTGAGTGGCTCGTTCCATAAGAGTATGGGTTCTGGTCTTGCTAGGAGAGGCAGATTCATCAATATGCATTGTTTGTACAACTTTACTAATAAAAAAAGGGGCTTCAGATATAGCAGTTGTTGTAGGCCAGGGTTCATTTTGGATTTTGGAAGGTCCTACTAGTTCTTGTGTAACAGTAGGGTGTTCTTCTTCTTTGACTGCAAAAGTGGTAGGTGGAGGGGAGGCTCCAGGCATTGGAATTTGAACTATCTTGTAGCCTGCTTGATAATAAATGTCCCCACATTGACTGCACATATATTCTCTACACTGATCCTCTTTTGTGTTTTCCTCTATCATGGCCGCTATGCGAGCTAAGTTATATAGTTTAAGTTCCCTATCATAAGCTTCCTTTACCATTACTAGCTCTTGCTTGTAGGCTTCCAATTCAGACTTTAGGAACTCATTCTCTTGTAAGACAGAGGCCATTGTTGGTTCTGGTTGTTGATATTTCATGGATGTATGAAGAGGGGTGACTGGTTCTTGTGTAACAGTCACATCCACAATAGCTGGTTCTTGTGGGGCAGTTATAAGATCAGCAGTTGATTCTTGTGTTTCAGCTTCTTGATGTAGATAAAGTAGTGTTGCGACACCTTGAGCATTTGATTCCTGTACTTCGAGAACAAAATCAACAACTGGTTCTTGTGTTTCAGCTACTGGATGAGTAGCTGGTTCTTATATTTCAACTACTGGATGAGTAGCTGGTTCTTGTATTTCAGCTACTTGATGAGTAGTTGGTTCTTGTGTTTCAGCTACTTGATTTAGAGAGGATGATGTCGCAGGACCTTGGGCCTCTGGTTCTTGTGTTTTAGTTCCCATGGGTGAAATAGGTAAAAATTCCGGATTTTGGGAGGGTGGAGGTATACAGGCTTTTAGCAGGATGGGTTGGAAGTTTAGGGCAGTAGCCAGCCTACCTGCTGAAAATAACTCAGCCAACCTACCTGCTGAAATATTTTATAGACTTCTGGATACAATTCTAGCAGGGTTGTCGTGGCGGGTTCGTATCATATAATAGGGCCTCCCTTAGCTAACAACTTAGTAGAATGCACAGTCAGAGAGTCAGGTGACCGCTTCCAAACATAGTAAGTTTTGTGAATGAAGACATGCAAATGGTGGTGAAAGCAAACAAAATGATGGGTAAAAAGAATGACGGTAGTCGGTTTGTGTGAAATGATGGCATAAGATTTTGATATCCCCCCCCCCCAACTATGGCTAAAATAGTGACTTTAAGTGAATGATAATAATGAATCGGAATCTTCTCATTAGCCATAGTTCAATTGTATTTACATATAAAATTTACATACCTCACCTTTACCTTTGATTTGTACTTATAAACAAAGTATAGTGCCTGTACATAATGGATCTGCAGTAACCATGGGAGAGAGTTTGGATTTATTAGAGGAATTGTATCAAGGTTTTGTTTAATAATGAGAGAAGGTCGTGAAAGGACAAAATGAAAATAGAAGGATTGAGAGCGAAAGAGCTGAGGCAAATGTTTTTATTGACAGGGAATGCTGAGAGAGTGGTGTTTCAGCAACATGAGAAGAATGGAAAAATGTTTGTTGGAGAGTAATGTTTTAACAATGGAGAATACTGCTTGAAGAAATAGTGTTTCAGCAGTGATGAAATATTGCTGAATAGTGGTGTTTCAGCAATGGGAAAAAATGAGAAAAATCAAGAAAATGTTGCTGAGTAGTGGTGTTTCAGCAACGGGAAAAATGGTAAAATGAGGAAAATGTTGCTGAGTAGTGGTGTTTCAGCAACGGGGAAAAAAAAAAGGAAAAATGAGGAAAATGTTGCTGAGTAGTGGTATGAAGAAAGGGGGAACAGTGCTTCACAAAATGAAGCTTGAATCTGCTTGAAGTAAAATCGTCCTTTCGACCTTTTCTTGGATCGAGAATCTGCAAAAGAATCAATTGTAACATGCCATTCCTTGACAGGGATTATTAGTAAAAGAAATTTAATCTAATACTAAAGAAATTAAATTCAAAAATAAAATAAAATAAAATAAATTAATTAATTAATTGCAATGAGGGGCAGGAGGCTCCTCTAAAAAGAGATAATGTGAGTCTTCCACACATCTGGCCTTAAAATATTCTTTGGAAATGGGGCGTTGGTACAGACAGAGCCGATGACCATTCACTAATAACGATGTTTTAGAGTCATCAATTGTGAGGAGCCTTACTGTTCCATTGGGGAAAACAGTGTCCACTTCGTAAGGTCCAAGCCATCTTGTACGTAGTTTCCCTTGAAATTCTTTAAACTGAGAATCATACAGTAAAGCTCAATTACCTTTTCAGAATTGTTTATGCTTGATGATTTTGTCATGCCATTTTGACCTTTGTTGTTGATAGTTGTTTGATGAATGACATCTAGTCTTTTTTCATCTAATTCATTAAGCTGCTGCAACCTGGTTGTCTGTGCATCGGTCAAATCAAGGTTAACAGCTAACGCAGTCCTTAAGGTATTGATTTCAAATTCCACAGGAAAGACAACACTCTTTCCATAAACTAATTCATAGGGGGAGAATCCTGTAGTATTTCTCCAGATAATTCTGTAAGCCCACAATGCTTCAGGGAGCCTTTGAGACCAATCCTTTCGATTTTCCTTCACTGTTTTCATGAGAATGGATTCTATTACTTTGTTTGTGCTTTCCACCTGTCCATTGGCTTGGGGATGGTATGGTGTAGTCATTCTATGATGAATATGATATTTTTGAAGGGTGGATTTAAAACCATGAGAGGTGAAAGGAGGTCCTCCATCTGTGACTAATTCTCTAGGCACTCCAAATCTGATAAAGATATCTTCAAATAGGAAATCTAGAACAACTTCTTCGGTAGCTCTATGGAGTGCTAGTGCTTTAGCCTCCACCCATTTGGTCATATAATCTGTTCAGACCACTATATAAACTTTTTGATTGGATGGAGGGTTAATGGGTCCTACAAAGTCTAAGGCCCATCTTTCAAATGGTTCAAGTACTACCTGGGGATTTAATGGAATTTCATCTCTATGATTAGGTTGACCCATTCTTTGGCAGCTATCATAGGCCTAAACATATTTCTTTGTGTCTTTAAAGAGTGAGGGCCAATAATAACCCATCCTGAGAATTTTATGTGTTGTTCTTTTATTAGCGAAATGCCCTCCACAAGGGCCATCATGACAAGCTTTTAGTAAATCATAAACCTCATCTTCTCTAATGCATCTTCGGATTTCTTGATCAAGTCCTGTGTGGAAAAGACACCCACTTATCCAGCTATACCGAGCACTTTGTTGAAT
>ML776714.1:1152463-1185963 GCA_009831015.1 Picea engelmannii | reverse complement strand
ACTAGTCCCACTCAATTTGGATACTCTAGGAAGAAGTTATGATTGTTTTACCTAGAACACCTTCTTGAGACTAGTCAATAAGACTAGTCAGATACCCTATCTTACACAGGGTGTATCTACAAATTTAAGATGACCCAGAAGCTTAAAATTTTACCACAAATACCTTTCTAATTTATGTAAATAGCCTCCAAAGTTCAGGGTCTGAAACGTTACATAAAAAATTTTATAGCGAAAATTTCGCAATGACTCAGTTCAGGATGATTCCAGAACCCTATCTTGTACAGGATGTATCTACGAAAGTATAAGGCCTAAGGAGATGAAATTTTAACCCAAAGTACCTTGATCCGTCTACTAAATATCCTCCAATCCATTCCTTTTGAAACATTGTAGAAAAAAAGTTATAGTGAAAATTCCAATATGTCTCAGATGTAGCAATGAAACCCCAAGACCTTGAGCTCTGATACCATATGTTAAGAACCAAATATCAATATAGCATAGAAAAACCTCAGAAAAAGTACTCAACACCTTGAAAAGGAGATAATTTTAGATAATAAGCCTCTTCGAGGGGGTAACCTCCTTTTACCCCACTTAAATGTTCAAGTACAAGATGATTCAAAATGAAAATGTCTCCTTGGTATATATAGGAGACTAGGAGGTATAATTACAACTAATGGCCTAAAGCCGACATAAATAAAATAACATTACTAATATAATATGCCCCAATTAAGGGGTAATGATCCAATATTAGGTCTTAACATATGCATTAAGAGTGTATCCTTAAATTCTTATAAATGCATATTCATCTCAACTTCATGTGCTATGTCTGGTTGTCCTACATGCCATATCATAATTGTTTCTACAACACTTGCAACAACCTCTTTCTTCCTTTTCAACTCTCTTTGTTGTTCCTGGATATCCTCAAGTCTCACTGGATCCTATACTCTTTTATGCTCTTACTAAAATTTTTGAACATGATTTATTGCTTCCATGAGCACTTTTTCATCCAAACCACACTCGACCACTTAACATTTTCAATCATATATTATGTTAATATTAAAATTCATCATTTATCTATTTCCCGGATCCATTTGACCCAACCTTGTCCTGTTGAAATATTCAACACTTGTGGCTGCTTACACTTTTCACTTCTCCTTTCTTGACCCATTTAGATCTCAAGCTTGAATTTCATAGTTTGTTTTCTAGCATAGTGCAATGCTACACCATGTCTTCTTTTCTAGCTTCATAGAGATTAACTGGAAGTAGTTAACATTGCCTTTACCTACCATCATAACTCCAGTGGTACTTCCATATCGCTAGAAAATTACTGAGGATTATTTCAAATTGCAATGGTTTATCATAGGCACCATCTCTTTTGCATACCAATTCAAACTTAGAACCATTTTCTTCTGAATTGTCCCTTATTGATTTCCCTTCAGATGATCACCTCCATGCTTGAATACTTTTGACTTGTCATACCGGTTTACTTTGGGAATACACTCAACACCTTTGGAATGCATCCAAAATCCTCTTCTATTGTTGTCATACCTCCCAGTGTGTTTCCATACACTCCTATTATCTTGAAATCCACCTCATGGTACCTTATTTCATTGTCTTAAGATGTTCAAGGACTTGACTCAGTCCTAGAATCCTTCTTCCATTTATGGAATACCCTTCCACGAATCCTGACTGCATCCTTCTGGAACCAATCTACACATAATGCATTGCTTATGTATATTTTACCTTCATTACTTCATCCTGGAAGTTCTAGCACTCATACCATGTTTTCAATGCACTACTCTGACAATAGTAATGGAAGTATTACTCCATAAATACATAACTGGTCCTTAAATATGATTTACCTATCTCCATGTATGCATTAAGTCTCTCTTTATCCGAATAATATTATCTTGACATATCAACCCTTTTAGGATAGGTATGCAATAATATACTGCTTATATTTACATTGGCATCCTTTAGAGTGAATGGAATTTCATTACTTCATCCAATGTATATTGTACTTTTGCACCCTGGTTCCATTGAGCACTTTGATTAACATAAGTAAATTTATCGTAATGAAATCCCTTATACATAAAATTTATCTTCTTGGATTCCCTAGCCTTCATGGCTACACTTAGATTCATATCTTGAGATTATTCCTTCTTATATTTTGATCACCTTGTGAAGAATTCTTGACATGGAACTCTTTCCTTAAGTGTCTTTCCTCATCCTTGGTACTAGGTCCAAAATCTTTCATTGCTATATCAACCACCTTTCATGATATAATGTTTTGTATCTCCACGAGTAACTGTTGTACCTTCATTTTTTGGGAATGTAGGTTGTCTCTCCTTACTCAACACCCCCATTTGGCATATATATTTGTCATGGGAAATTAATTTTCTAAATCAAAGTTTCATTGGATGTATTTTATGGCTCAAGATATTTTTGTAGATCCAGAATATTAATTTAACTCCATGGATATATTTTATGGCTCAAGTTCTTTCTATAGAACTGGCACCAAAAAATTACCTTACACTATTTGGCTTGTAACTCCCTCATACAGGCTCCATTTCATGAACACTTTATCTCATTATAAAGATATCTCCATGCTATAAAATTTCAGATGAAAGGAAATCTATGTCTAGAAAAAATGTTGCATAGGACTCTAAAAATGGCCTACAAAAACATGACCTGGAAATCACCTTAATTTTCCAACAATTTTCACTAATTTCTATGAAAATTTGATTAAATTTCATTAATTGGGATTTTGATGTTGCACCCTGGGTCCACCTGGAACCCCTGGAATTATGTCATGTCAGACTCTAGCCACCTTGACCTATATCATCAACCCCTTACAACTTCTATCCTTCTCCTTCATCTCCTGGCCTGCATTACCTTACCTTTCAGGCCCCACAACCCTGACTGCCTATGTGAAAATATTTTACGGGTCATGTTAGAACTGAGCGTCACCCTCAGATTGTGAGAGGATAAGCCCAATACCCATCAGAATGTTTGGTGGAGGTAGGTTTATGAGTGGAAATCAAATGGAAAAATCTCAGTACAAGGATGATTTAACACAGAAACTAGACAAGCAATGCATAGGGAAATGAGGTTATAATTAACTTCAATCAGTGGTTTAAGGTTAAAGGTGAGAAGAAGGAAGAATTAGTGGGGAATATGGATAAGTCTTCCATGAGCATTCAGATTTCAAGAAACTTGGTGAAGAAAAACTCAGGCACAAGAGTACTCTTGAACTCAAGTTTTAGACACTGAAATTTATCACAACAACATAATAATCAAACCTCCATTACCATGCAACTACAAAAACTCGTATGAATCCTCCATGCATGAGAATTTCATCACAAGGGGAAATAAGGTAACAAAAGGAAAGTACTGGAACATGTCACAACAACATTATAATCAAACCTACATTACTATACAACTACAACCCTCGTCTGGATCCTCCATGCACGAGTGTTTCAACACAGTTTAAACAAAGAGATGAAAGAAGATGACTTTTATTAATGAAAAAGTCTCAAGTCTCATACAAAACCAAAGAACATATCTATTATCAAACATTACAAAATAGGGATCTCTGCTCAACCATTCGACGAACTTAACAAAATATTGAACTGATCTATTTATAATAAGATTAGTTCACAACTATCAGGAGTGTGATCTGGCCATTCCATTCAATGTGTTTAGTCTACACCATCCTTCTATCAGACTATGCATGTTCCCTCCTATTAGAGTAAGCTCAGATCAGTATGGGCTTGCAAGAACAAACCATCCAGTTGGTACCTTGGGCTGAGAGTTCTGTCTCCTCGGCCATAGCTTCCAAGCTTTCTATTTATGGACCGAGTTGAGGTTTCAGCTACCGGTCCTTTTTCATTAACTGAATCCTCCTTGGGAACGAATAAGCAACTTGACGATTAGGGGGAGGCCACATGTCGCTGGTGGATACGACATCATACGTGCACGTGATTTTAGGGTTGTGGGAAGTGGTTAAGGCCTGCACCGCTTTTGGGCCTGAAATGCACCACAAAAATGTGGTTAGGATTTCGACCTTCTCAAGGCCTTTTAACACCCGAGCATGTTGCAGACTCGGAAAGGTTTGAGGTCGTTGATATTAACTAGATTTGAGATTTGGGCAATCCAACTATTTTAGTTTCACGTCCAAAGTTTTATCTGCCCGCCAATCGTGGAAACATTCCAACTGTGTCTAGAGGTGGCACTAAATTGAAATGAACATGGGATTTTTTCCATTGCAATCTACACTCACCTATTTTCTTGTGCTCATGGTTGTCAACTGTGGCACTGGAAAAATTCATTTGATAACATTTGGCTCCACAGGGGATGGCATGCTCCAGGCGAGTTGCCAAGAACGCACAGCTCCAGTGCCTTAGATTTTGGGTCATTGAGTCTCTTATTCAAACATAAATAAAAAGGAAGTGGTAATTACAATGGTGGAAAGCCAATCATGGCTTAAGAAAAATATTTTTTTAGAAATTTCCCATTGATAGGGCCACCAAAAACTTCAGAATCCTCCAATCTCTACAACTTATAGGTGTTATTTGAGAATACCTTAGAAATATTGAAAGGACCAATCCATAAGGCTTTGAATTTACCATGTTTTCTTTTGTCTTGCTTGGGGGCATCCCACTTGAGCACCAGATCTCCCAGCTGAAAATATTCCTTGCTTTCCCTTCTGTCAAAGGCTCATTTTATTTTCTGCTGGTGATCTTGAGATTTATCAAGCAGTTTCTCCCTAGTTTGCTGCACTTCTACCAGTTGTTGTATCCTCCTGACCATATCATCAAGTTCTCCTTGCTAAAAATGGGGGAATTTTTCCACAGGCAAGGCAAGATGATTAGGAAAAATAGCCTCAACCCCATATACAAGCTGAAAAGGGGAAACACTCAGTGACCTCGTTTTTGTAACTCTGTCAGCCCATAATGAAAATTTCATCTTCGAGTTCCACACTTTTTTATTGTCTTCTAACAATTTCTTGATGATCTTTATGAGGTTCTTGTTAGAGGATTCTGCTAAAACATTTCCTTGGGGGTAGTAAGGAGTAGAATGGACTAGTGTAATGCCATACTACTAAGAAAACTTGATTAATGGTTCAACTTTGAAGGAGGTAGCATTGTCAGTAACAATCCTGCTTGGACAACCAAATCTGGACATGATATCTTCAAGGAAGCTAATGATTACCCCGTGGGAGGAACTCCTTGTAGGGATGGCTTCTATCCATTTGGTGGAATAATCAGTGGCAGTAAAAATCCACCTGTGCTGACCACTTGAGGCTGGATGTATTTCTCTAATGAAGTATATACCCGACTGCTGAAAAGGTCCAGAAACCACTACATGTTTCAAAGGAAAATATTTGAGCTGCTTCTTTCCAGAAAACTTTTGGCATTTCACACAAGCTCTAATATTCACACAAACATCAGTAAAAGGGATAGGCCAAAAATACCCATCTCTTAGGATCTTATAAGTTGTGGTCCTCCAGAAATGATGCCCCCCACATAAGTTGTCATGAAAATCAGTTATGACCCTTTGGGCCTCCCGTGGATCCAAACATCTCAAAAGAATTCCCAGAGGATATTTTCAATACAAAACCTGATTAATGAGACAATATTTGATTCTTTGAGTTTCAAATCTCTCACCTTGTTCTTGTCCAAACCATCAGGAGGTCGCAACTTCTGTATAAAATATATGATGTCTTTATACCAAGTGCACTCTAATAGGCTGGGGGTGACAAGAGAGTTTTTATCAACAATCCTAGTTTACTGATTTTCTGAGTTTATGTTCATAAAATTAACCCCCTAGACTTTGCAATTTGATTCATCCAACAACTTGGCTAAACCTTGGCCTTTTACCAATGTAGTGGGCTTCATTTCAAGGTCAAATTCCATAATTTTAGCAATCCATTTGCTTCTCTTCCCATCTATATCAGGCTGGATCAATATCTCTTTCACTGAGGCTGAGGGGACATATGAAACAATATTTGAATGCATAACATAGATTCTGAAAGCTTCGAGGGATTTGACCAAAGCATATGTCTTCTTCTCCATGATATCATATCTCATTTCTGCATTGATCCGGATTATTTTCGGCATGAAATGAGAGAGGAGATATAATAAACAAATGCACAGAGATATCGTGGTTATCCAATAATATAACAGAAATGTATCAAAGATGCAACCATAACCACATAGATACAATAATACATGATTTTTATTAATGAAATAAATGTACAGAGACTGTAGAAATATAGAGTGAAAGACTCGCTATAATCATGGTGGCAGCTTATCTCTAAGAAGATACTCTCATTAGCAAGAATATGATTACAATGAGGCTCTGAAATAATTTTTTCATTAAACAGAAGTGTTAAAAACCCTAGACATCCAAAATCCTAACCCTAGGAGATAAAGCGCCAAAAGTCATGTGGGCCTCGTTTGGGTAAGTCAGTACATCAACTTCCCGAGGTCGTATCTTTTGCATACGATCTCCGTTTTAGGCGTACGATAAGCCGTTGGAAATATCTATCTGAGGACTACAACTATTGATGAAAAGTTAATGATGAAAATTTTCGATCGGAAGATACCCCAAAAAACGTCGTTTAGGGCCTCAAAACGGCTCTGGAAGTTCACGGCCTGAAAAACTGCTAAAAATAGTAAATTACCAAAATTGCCAGAAAGATGTTTTGAGCCAGCTGGAAAAAGTGGGTGGCCACCGATCTCCACCTGGACCAATCCTCACTCCTTAGGAAGAAATGGTATCCATTGTGTTGAGTGCCCGGGGAAGAGGGAAAAGTGTTTGCTGAATCTGCATCTTGATGAGTTGCTTGCCTTGTTAGGGAAGTTACGTTGCTTAGCTTGTTGAAGGTTTTCATGAACATGTGGATGGAAGGATTGGAATGTTTTAACTAGTCTGGCTACATGAGATTCCTATGTACATAAGAAATCTTTACACTTTGCTACAATCTTGTCGATCTTCTTCTATTGGATAGAAGGTGCTTGGGCCGAGTCTGTAGTGGTTGCAGTATCCTTCTATTTGCCCTTTGAATAGATTGTGAAGAAGCTAAATTTTGTAGTATGAGATACTACCTTGCGACACTATTTAGGTGGGACAATAGTTGGAACTACCTCTGGTATTCTGTAGAGATGACCCCCCAAAGTAACAATGACAGTATGAGGTCGAGACTCATAAACAACTTGGCATCTCCACATATATGGTTGGCCCAAGATAACATCACAGACATCCAATGGGGAAACATCACATAATACCTCATCCTTGAAGGGATGGATGCCGTATGGTAATTGACACTCTTGGCTGACACAAAGATCTCATCCTTGGTGAATCCACCCGATGATGTATGGCTACGAGTATGGTGTTGTCGACAATCCCAATTGTTTGATGACCTCTGCTGAGATGAGGTTCTTCTGGATTCTGATATCAACAATGAAATGCAGCGGGGTCCCCTTCACCCACATATGTGAATGGAAAAGGTGCTCCCACTCTTCAAGATATTTTGGTTCTTCTGGATGAATTGTTGCGGCCGTGATAATAGAAGTGGGGTCTGCATCGATGATCTGTCTTTTACAAATATTTTCAGAATCAGATTCTGAATCAGGGTTCGACTCCTTGTATTTGATATCGACCACCAATTAATTTTTTGAGCAACATTCATTGGTGTTGTGCTAGGGTATTTTATGGAAATCACACCATTTTTTGGTGTCCTTCTTTGTCTTCACGTGACCCTTCTTTTCCTGTGGCTTGGACTGGTTTTTGGGAGACTGTTTGTTAGGTACGTCTTTGTCATACTTTGGTTGTTGCAGATTTGTAGACCCAAATTCTCATTTTTTTTGGTTCTTAAATTTATGCTAAATTTTAACAACATATCGATAAGCAGCACTGAGTGATGAGATGTCCAAAAAATCCATTTCAGTTTGGATGTATATGTGTAGAGCCCCTCGGTATTTTAGAACCAAATGTCGTTCAGAGTCTTTGATACCTAGCTTCGTGCGCAAGGTGTGGAAGGTATTGGTGAACTCTGAAATTGCTTGCCCCCTCTCTTTTCGTAGTGTGGTCCATCTCATGTACTGGTCCTCATAGTTTCCAATAGGGTAATATTGTTCCTTTACCACATCTACAAAAAAATCCCCAGTGGTCTCGGCCCCATATATTCCAGACTCCTCTGTGGAAATTTTCTCCCAATAAGTTTCCCACCAATTTTTGACATGGGGGAGGGCTTTAAGGAGTGGGAAGGTGATCTTTTCCCCGCCGAAAAAATTATGATCAAAGAAATAACCTTCTAACATATTTAACCATTTGTCTAGGGCATCTGTATCTATCTGACCTTCAAATATGGGAATATCAAAATTAACCTGTACCTTGAAAGGAGAGGTGATTCCAAAGTGGATGTTTGATGAATATGCGCCTTTTGCTATTGACAGGCATTGAAGGATGTGGAAAAAATTCTCCATCATTTCGTCCCTCTATCGCGTGAGAGCTTGTTCAAGCAACAGATTGATAGGATCGTCTACTCCGTCATTTTTATTTTCTTCCACCATGGAGGGTTTCTTGGGCGTGCGAGAGATATTGTCTTCAAGAGAGACAAGATTGAGACCCAAATTTCTATACTCAGACCTCGTTGGGGACATGCACTAGAGAATGATCAAGAGAAGGCTTCTCTGATACCACTGATCCAGATTATTTTCATCACAAAATGAGAGCGGAGATATAATAAAGAAATGGACAGGGATATTGTGGATATCCAATAATATAACATAAACGTATCAGAGATGCAACCATAAACACAAATATACAGTAATACACGATTTCTATTAATGAAAGAAATGTACAGATACTGTAAAAATACAGAGTGAAAGGCTCGCTATAATGGTGGCATATTATCTCTGAGAAGAGATGTGATGGATACTCTCATTCGCAAGAAGATGATTACAATGAGGCTCTGAAATCCTTTTTACAATAAACAAGAGTGTCAAAAACCCTAGACATCCAAAAACCTAACGCTAGGAGATGAAGTGCCAAAAGTCATGTGGGCCTCGTTTGGGTAAGTCTGTAGATCAACTTCCCGGGGTCCTAAATTTTGCATATGATCTCCGTTTTAGGTGTACGATAGCACGTTGGAAAGATCTATCCGAGGAATACAACTATTGACAAAAATTTCATGATGAAATTTTTCGATTGGAAGATACCCAAAAAACTGTCATTTAGGGCCTCAAAACAGCTCTGGAAGTTCAGGACCCGAAAAACTGCTAAAAAACAGTAAATTACCAAAATTGCCAGAAAGCTGTTTTGAGCCAGCTAGAAAAGGTTGGTGGCCACTGATATCCACCTGGACCAATCCTCGCTCCTTAGGAAGCAATGGTCGCCATTGCGTTGAGTGCCCAATGGAGAGGGAAAAGCGTTTGCTGAATCTGCATCTTGATGAGTTGCTTGCCTTGTTGGGGAAGTTGCATTTCTTATCTTATTGAAGGTTGTCACAAACATGTAGCTGGAAGGGTTGGAACTTTTTAACCAGTCTGGCTACATGAGATTTCTATGTGCAGAAGGAATATTTACACTTTGCTGCAATCTCGTCAACCTTCTTCTGTTGGATAGAAGGTGCTTGGGCCGAGGCTGTAGTGGCTGTAATATCCTTTTGTTCTCCCTTTGAACAGATTGTCAAGAAGATGAATTTTGTAGTATGAGATACTACCTTGCGGCACTGTTTAGGTGGGATAGTAGTTGGAACTACCTCTGGTATTCTGTAGAGATGACCCCAAAGTAACAATCACACTATGGGGTCAAGACTCATAAACAACATGGCATCTCCACATATATGGTTGGCCCAAGAGAACGTCACAAACATCCAATGGGGAAACATCACATAATACCTCATCCTTGAAGGGATGGATGCCATATGACAATCAACACTACTGGATAAAATGAAGATATTGTCCTTGGCGAAGCCACCCGATGCTGTATGGTTGTGGGTGTGGTGTTGTCGAAAATCCCAACTATTTGATGACCTCTTCTGAGATGAGGTTCTCCTGGCTTCCACTATCAACAATAAAATGCAGTGGGGTCCCTTTCACCCACATCTGTGAATGAAAAAGGTGCTCCCCCTCTTCAGGATCTGTTGGTTCTTTTGTTTGAATTGTTGTGGTCACGACAATAGCAGTGGGGTCTGTGTCGATGATCTATCTTTTACCAGTATTTTCAGAATCAGATTCTGAATCAGGGTTTGTCTCCTTGTCTTTGATCTCAGCCACCAATGAATGTTTTTAGAGACATTCATCAGTGTTGTTCCAAGGGATTTTGTGGAAATCACACCATTTTCCAGTGTCCTTCTTTGTCTTCCTGTGACCCTTCTTTTCCTGTGTCTTGGATTGGTTTTCGGGAGACTATTTATTAGGTCTGTCTTTGTCATACTTTGGTTGTTTTCCCATGACCCTTATTTTCCTGTGGCTTGGAATAGTTTTCGGTAGACTATTTGTTAGGGTCATCTTTGTCATACTTTGGTTGTTGCAGATTTGTAGACCCTAACTACCGTTTGTTTTAGTGCTTAAATTTCTGCTCGATTTTAACAACATATCGATAAGCAACACCGAGTGATGAGATGTCCAAAAAATCCATTTCAGTTTGGATGTATCTGTGTAGAGCTCCACGATATTTCAGAACCAAATGTCATTTAGAGTCTTTGATACCCATCTTGGTGCGTAAGGTATGGAAGGTATTAGTGAACTCCGCAACTTCTTGTCCCCTCTCTTTCCGCAGTGTGGTCCATCTCAAGTACTGGTTCACATAGTTTCCAACACGGTAATATTGTTCCTTTACCGCATCCACAAAAAAATCCCAAGTGGGCTCGGCCCCATATATTCCAGACTCCTCTGTGGAACTTTGCTCCCAGTAAGTTTCCCACCAATGTTTGACATGGGGGAGAGATTTAAGGAGCACGAAGGTGATATTTTCCCTATCGAAAAAATTATGATCAGAGAAATAACCTTCTAACAAATTTAACCATTTGTTTAGGGCATCCGCATCTATATGAACTTCATATACGAGAATATCAAAATTAACCTGTACCTTGAAAGTATAGGTGCTTCCAAAGTAGTTTTTTGATGAAGATGTGCATGTTTCTATCGGTAGGAATTGCAGGACGTGGGAAAAATTCTCCATCATTTCGTCCCTATGTCGCGTGAGATATTTCTCAAGCAACATATTGATAGGATCGTCTTCTCCGTCATTTTTCTTTTCTTCCGCCATCGAGGGTTTCTTGGGCATATGAGAGTGATTTTCTTCAAGAGAGACAAGCTTGAGACCCAAATTTCCATACTCGAAGCTCGTTGGGGACATGCACTAAAAAATGATCAAGAGAACGTTGCTCTGATACCATTGATCCGGATTATTTTCGACACGAAATGAGAGAAGATATATAATAAATAAATGCATAGAGATATCGCGGATATCCAATAATATAACAGAAACATATCAGATATGAAACCATAAACACAGAGATACAGTAATACATGATTTCTATTAATGAAATAAATGTACAAAGACTGTAAAAATACAGAGTAAAAGACTCGCTAGAATGGTGGCAACTTATCTCTGAGAAGAGATGTGACGACTACTCTCATTTGCAAGAAGATGATTACAAAGAGGCTCTGAAAGCCTTTTTACAATAAACAAGAGTATCAAAAACCCTATACATCCAAAAACCTAACCCTAGGAGATGAAGCGCCAAAATTCATGTGGGCCCCGTTTGGGTAAGTCAGTACATCAACTTCCCGGGGTCGTAACTTTTGCATACGATCTCCGTTTTAGGTATATGATAGCCCGTTGGAAATATCTATTCGATGAATACAACTATTGACAAAATTTTCATTCTAAAATCTTTTTATCGGAAGATACCCAAAAAAACATCGTTTAGGGCCTCAAAATGGCTCCGGAAGTTCAGGACCCGAAAAACTGCTAAAAATAGTAAATTACAAAAAAATCCAGAAAGTTGTTTTGAGCCAGCTGGAAAAGGTGGGTGGCCACCGATATCCACCTGGACCATGCATCCCTCAACGTTCTGTTGAAAAAAGGAAATAGGCTGCTCTAACCCCTCTGTATTTTTATGTAACAAAACAACAACCTATGTATCAGATGAGGCAAAATAAAATATCAGGAATTCCTTGGAATAGTTAGGGATGATGAGCACAGGTGCTTTAGTCAAAGCCCTTTTGATTTGGCCAAAACAATTTCTATAATAAACAGTCCATTTCACCTCGCTTCCCTTTCTAAGCATGGTTGTAATGTGCTTAACCAACTCAACAAAATTAGAGATGAACCTTCTTAGAAAATTGATCTTACCCAAGGAAGACTGAACCTCTTTCTTGGATCTAGGAAAAGATAAATATTGTATGGCCTCTACTCTGCTAACATAATATGTCCCAATAATTTCCCCCCCTTCATGGAAAACAAAGATTTCTTAGGATTGAGGGAGAGACCAAACCTTCTGCACTTCAAGAAGACCTTCTTCAAATGATGACAATGCTCTTTGTCAGACTTTGAGAACACTGTAATGTCATCTAGATAGATGACTACAAATTTGTCTTTCTCCCCAATAAAGGCAATGTCCATGGCTCGTTGGAAGGTTTCTTCTGTGTTCATCAATCCAAAGGGAATTTTGGCATACATGACTGTGCCCCAAGGAGTAGTGAAGGTTTTCTTCTCTCTATATTTAGGAAAGACAAATATTTGATTGTATCCAGAAAAGACATCGATCATAGACATACTAGATGAGCCAGTCACTCTCTGCAAAATGTGCTCCATCTTTGGCAAGGGGGAGTTATCCTTTTTGGAGCTCATGTTCAAATTCCTGAAATCAACACACAACCTAATTTCCCCATTTTTCTTCCTCACAGGAACCAAGTTATCCACCCATTCTGAATATCTCAAAGGAATGATGATTTCGGCATGCAAAAACTTTTTCACTTCTTTTTCAATAATAGGCAGCAATATGGGATTTATCTGTCTGAGTTTATGCCTAAAAGACTTGGCCTCCTATTTCAAAGGGATATTATGTTCGATGATGTTGGTGTCATATGTTCTTAAATCTTCATATTTCCAGGCAAACACATCAACAAACTCCTTTAAGATCTTAACATATTCAAACCTTTGTTCCTTTGACAAACTGCTAGACAATTTGACATATTTTGGATCATCCTCTGCTCCTAAATTGCATTCAGTCACATCAATATATTCAGTTGAACCTTTAATATTTACAACAACATCATTTCTGTCAAAAACTCTCCAAGGGGACAAGTCCCTTTGGAAAATGGTTAGTGGGTAACTGAACAATATGATGGTCAACAATTTTATTCAGAAAAATATCAGCATGGGGGTTTTCTTCAGTATCTTGATCTTGATCAATCTATAAAGAAGATAATTCATCCATAGTTTTAAGAAACCTTTTTATCTCAATATCATCCTCAAAAACCTTCCAATGTTTGACATTGTCAGGAATAAAGGGTCTATACTTTACTTCCACATCATACTTGAGTTTGGGGGGAAAAGGAACCTTGAAATTACTTGTTGAAACAACCAAGGAATATTCCATAGTGTTCACCTCTCTTGGAACAAATGAGATATTAAAATCCAAGAAGAAACTATCAAAAATATCCCAGACTTCATTTCTGTAGGCCCTTAACCTGGGGTGCTTATCCTGATACTGATTTTTGACTTGATGAACAATCAAATCAACATCTCCAAACACTGCTAGATCCTCAATATTCATGTCTTTGGAAGCCCTCAAACCCAAAACAAGAGCCTCATGTTCTGCCACATTGTTCATTGTTTTAAATTCAAGCTTGTGAGACAAAGATATGGTCTCTTGGGTAGGGGTAATAAATACTACCCCAACACCGACACTCTCCCTAGAAGAGGCTCCATCAAAAAACATCTTCCAAATAGAGGTATTGGGAAGAGGATATTCACAAGAGGTAATAGGATTCTTTCTGATTTCAATAGGTGTTTGAGGAGCATCAATGAGCTATAACATAATGGTTCCTAAATCAATATCAACTGCAAAAATATGGTGGTTGGTAGGATTTGCTTCATCACTGATAATGTAAGCACGTTGTTCTTCTGTATAAAGCCTTCTATGTACCCCCCCAAACACAAGAATGGTGGCATATGAAATATCCATCTGCAGAGTCCCCCCTAGTATTTTGATCTAATATCTAGACAAGAGCATTCCAAACTTAGGGGGGACATCAACCACCACAATATCCATGACCACACTTTTCATTTGCAACTGGAACAAGGAAACAACCATGTCTTTGATAACCCCAAGACACTTCACCTTCCTGGAATCAAATGAGTATAGTTCATGGTATGTTTTTGTAACCTCCAACCCAAGCTCATCCATGAAAGTCTTAGGCATGATATTATGAGATGCCCCTGAATCCATAAAACAATTGTGCAACACTTTATCATGGATGTTCAATGATGTGTAGAAAGGAGGGGGAGAGTCATCCCTATCCTCTACCAAAGGTCCTAGTATGACAGTTGGTTTTTCATATTTAAGGTTGAATGAATCCGTGGGACAAGATGAAGGTTCAGGCTGCAACATTTTGGAAACGTACCTTTTGAAATCATCATTCTTAACTAGCTCCAAGAAAGGTACATGGATTTTAATCTTTTGAATCTCATTCTCAAAGCTAAAAGAGGAGGGAGGCTTCAAAATATTCTTAACTTATGGGGTAGGGATCTTAACCACTGCCTGGGGATTTTGTGCCTCTTTTTATTTGCTGCTAGCTGCCACATCCTTATAAGGAATCTCTATTCCAGTAGGATGATCAGGAATGCCAGAATTTCCCTCTTTCTTCTTCGACCTTAGGTTGTATCTATTTGGATTTCCACTGGTCCTTTCCTCTTTGCTCATATCATTTATTGGCTATCCATGAGAGTCTTTTCATATGCATATTGGGTTAAATGAGGATATGAAGAGGTGTCACCAAGACAATGGATTTCAGAGTCAACATCTTCTTCCTCTCCTTCTTCATTAGTAACCAGGTTATTTTGGAGAGGGGCTTGGATTTTTTGATCATCCGTATCCCTTTTTCTTAGATCTCTTTGGATGATTTGAGGGGAATTATTGGGTCTTCTAAAATTACCCCTATTATCAACATTCTAGGGGTTCCTATAGCTCTAATTTCCTTCAAATTTCAATTTCTCCATTTATGTAGAGAGTGATTTCACCAGTTTTGTCAACTCATCCACTTGAGGGTAGGAAACAGAGGAATCAGAGGTTGAAGGTTCAGCCCTACCTTTTCTTCTCTCTCTATCAGATTTACTCCTAAGTTTTTTCAACTGCCAATATATTAGACTCTACTTTAAGGGATGCATCTTGCATATGAGCTAAAGAGGTAGATCTTCTTTCTCTCAATAGGAGGAAAAACTCAGGGTCAAAAGCACTGGCATAAGTAATCTTGGAAAAGGTTTCTGTAGGATTTATTTCAGTGGGAATCTTATTGTACATCTTATTAAATCTTTTTGAGAAGTCTGAAATAGATTCCCCCCCTTTCCTTCTAAGTGACCCAAACTCTGTAATATAATAAAGAAAATCTTTTTTGTCCTCCCAATGCCTCAAGAATGCATCATCTAAAGCTTCAATCCCAACAATAGATCCAGGGGTCAAACCTCTAAACCATTTCCTAGCCTCACCATCAAGGATCTATACAAAAAATATCATCCACACATATTCATTTTCAATTTTCAGGTTATTTGCATAACTATAAAAAGCTAAAAGGTGTTCTTCTACAGTTATGTATTCCTCTCCTATGAAATTGGGCATGTACTTAAGGTAGTCTCCAGCTGGGAGAGCATTCATAGGTTTAGGTAAAACAAGAGGGGCATACCTAGAAGCCACTATGGCATCCTTTCTGTTTCTAGGAGGATTAGAACCTGCCATTTGGATGTGAACTGTAGGAGAACAAGGGGAAGATGGAGTTTGGACAAGTAGGACTGTAGCTTTGTTTCTAGGGGAAAGGGGAAACAAATGAGTGTTGGAGGAGAATGATATGGGGTTCAAGGTAAAATAAGTTTCCCCCTCTTTAGATACACCAACTTTAATAGGAGGAGGGTAGGAAAACCGAAAGTGGGAAAATATTCTAAACTCCTAGGTCTAAACCACTTTACAATATCAGGGGAAACATGAGTTTCAAAACTTTCTCCTTCCAAATGAAGACTAGGAGGGGGGAGTTCAATAGGAAAGATTTCAAAATCTAAAATTCTGGAAACTCCGTATAAAAGGAGAATTAGATGTAGCTACTGGAGTTTTAAAAGAAGAATCATGAAATTCCTTCTTGAGAGGTATTTCCTTTCTTGATCATTTTCTCAGGGTCAGATTCAGGTGTTTCCAAAGGTAGTTGTGGAGTATAACTAATGTTTCTTCCTTTGGGAGCCACAATTGAAACCGTGGATTCGCCAGGTGTAAGTTCCAATCTTCAAGGTACTAATTTCTGATGCACCTTCAAAATCAAAATTTCTTTGTCGTTCAATCCCAGGGAAATGTATTCAATTCTTTCTCCGATAGCGGCGATAAGAATGTTAGCACTGAGAGTCACCCTCATATTGTGAGAGGATAAGCCCATTACCCATCAAAATTTTTGGTGGAGGTAGGTTTATGAGTGGAGGTAAAATGGACAAAGCTTAGTACAAGGATGATTTAACACAGAAACTGGACAAGCAATGCATAGGGAAATGAGGTCCTAATTAACTTTAGTCAGTGGTTTAAGGTTAAAGGTGAGAAGGAGGAAGACTTAGTGAGGAAGTTGGACAAGTATTCCATGAGCATCCAGCTTTCAAGCAACTTGGTGAAGAAAAAATCGAGCACAAGAGCACTCTTGAACTCAAGTTTAAGATGCTGAAATGTATCACAACAACATAATAATAATAAATCCATTACCATGCGACTACAACAAATCGTTTGGATCCTCCATTCACGAGCATTTCAACATAAGGGGAAATAAGGTAACAAAAGGAAAGTACCAGAACAAGTCACAAAAACATTATAATCAAACCTACATTACAATAAAACTACAACCCTCATCTGGATCCTCCATGCACGAGTGTTTCAACACAATTTAAACAAAGACATGAAAGAAGCTGACTTCTATTCATGCAAAAGTCTCAAGTCTCATACAAAAATAGAGAAAAACTCTGTTATCAAATATTACAAAATAGGGAGCTCTACTCAACTATTCGACGACCTTAACAAAATCTTGAACTGATCTATTTATAATTAGATCAGTTCACAACTGCCAGTAGTGTGATCTGGCCATTCCATTCAATGCCTTTCGTCTCTGCCATCCTTCTATCAGACTGTGCGTGTTCCCTCCTGTCAGACGTAAGCTCATATCAGTATGGGCCTGCAAGAAGAAACCATCCATTTGGTACCTTGGGCTGACAGTTCTGTCTCCTCGACCATAGCTTCCAAGCTTCCTATTTATGGACTAAGCTGAAGTTTAAACTACCGGTCCTTTTTCATTAACTGAATCCTCCTCGGGATTAGAGAAGCAACTTGATGATTAGGGGGAGGCCACATGTCACCATTGGATATGACATCATACGCGCATATGATTTTGGGTCCATGGGAAGCGGTTTAGGTCCATACCGCTTTTGGGCCCGAAATGCACCACTTGTCGCCACGTAGCCACCCCGCAAAACTATGGTTAGGATTTTGGTCCGCTCAAGGCCTTTTAACACCCGATCATGTTGCGACCCTGAAATGGTTTGAGGCCATTGATCTAAACAAGATTTGAGATCTGGGCGCTCTAAAGTGTATTTCTATTGGCACAGGGGTAGACCCAGGGTTCAACGCTATAAGAGCGCACCAAAAAATCACTAACTATCGACCCTTTCACCAACATCTGCGAAGCAGATGAAGTCTCACCCGAGGTAGAGGCAGGGGTGGTTGTAGGAATCAAATGTCTACAACCTTAGCTTGGACACAAATATGTGATTATATCACTTATATAACACTTAGCATCGATTATCCATCAATATTCAGTCCTTATTATACTTCGTAGATAGCACATAGCATCGCAGTAGTCACTTAGATCTAAGGTAACTTATCACTTAGCAACAGTAAACATGTCAGATCATGTAGTTAAGAACTAAGTATCTTCATACATATCATATCTACTATGTATACCTATCTAATAAGAAAAAATCATAAATATATCCATGTAAATATATCAAAGCACTTAGCAAAAGTAGAGATAAGCACAACAAGTCAAGGCACAAAGCATAACACACAGATTTATGTGGTTCACCCCCACCCTGGGGCTACATCCACCAACTCTTCTTCTATATTATCGTCAGCCAATCAGTTACAAGAACAAATCCGTAGGAACCCTTACTTCACACATGACATAAGATCTGCATAGCCCGCTAGATCCTTCTTCCTTGCCTTTCAACACAAAGCCTTCTATATCTTCACACAGGGACTTGCACTAAGCTCTGGAAGTCTATACAGAATGCAAAAAGCTCTCGATCACACAAATCCCTTCTTGGAACTTAGCCTATATCACATAGATACAATACAATCCCATCCTCTCTACTAGATGCCTATATGTCTATTTATACATACAAAATGGGCCTAAGCGTGGGTAAACCCATGGGTCGACATCCCTTTCCCATTACATATTCACAAAACCCAAAAAGGGACCCAAAAGTGGGCCGAGATCCCTTGATCTCTGCTTCGTCTAGTGCTCCATCTTTGACAAGCTATTGAAGTCCCCAAAATGGTCAAATATGACCAAGTAACTTCAAAACTTGGTCAAGGGCCAACAAGCCCCCAACAATCACCTGTGACTAGTCCCAAGTCACTCTAGTTTGAGCAATTCTGCCTCGAATGCCTCGAGCTTGGCTCAAGTTGCTTCGACCTGCTACAATGCTACTGCTTCTTTCTTAGTGAACTCCTAAATGAGTGCATCATTGACTGGTCCATCTAGGCGATGTTCTACAACACTCACAACTTGTTCAAGTTCTACTCCTTGGATTTCAACTTCAGTGAACAGTTGGCATGCATTCTCTTGCACTGGTTGAATTCCTTGAGAGAATTCCATCACTTTGGTATGGATTGTGTGGATCTATTGCTGGGCCATGCATTGCTCTGGAAACCTCTTCATTCTCTTGACTGGTGACAAGGCCTTTAATTGCACCTATAATGTATCTGCATGCTGCTTCACTTCTTGGAGCTGCGAATCCAATGATTGTAACTATGGATTCTCTGTGAGGTTTTCAGACGTCTGAGCACTCCTAGAATTTAGCTGCTTACACTCCAAGGCAAGGGATTTCATTCTTCCAACTGCACTGTGAGCATTTTCCTCTCTTAGGTCTCTGATTTATTGAGGGGTCTCGTGTACAGTACAAAGTTCTAGGTCTGCAATGCACTGTTGGATCACTTCTTCTAGTTGTGCCACCTGATGTGGAATTCGTTCTTCAACTTTCACTTCTACAACGGTCATAGAGAGAAGTGCTCTGCTGACCAGTTCCTTTAATTCTAGTTGCTCTGCGATCAACTGCTCCTTGCTCTGCTGTAGCTCTGCTCTCTCATTGCCCCACTTTGCTTGAAGAGAAAGTTTTTCTCGTTCGACAACACTGTGCTACTCGACAAGTACTCCCTGTACCTGTGTCAAAGCCTTGATGTCTTGCGTTGTCTCTTCGTGAGCTCGTCGAAGGTGAGCTTCAAATTTATTGACGATCCGGTGTAATTGGGATGGCTCATCTCCTGGTTCTATTGTTCCTTTTGTCAGAGGCACAGTGAAGACTGCATGGCTAGACTGGAGTGCCTGCTGCACTCCTTGGAGTTTAATATCAATGCGATTATAAATCTTCTCCTACTTCACCTCCTGCTTCTCTAATACCTCCTGTGAAGTATCATTCACATCTACGATGATGAAATTAAAATCATCCAATGTGAGGGTAGTCTACATCTTGGTTACAGGGGTTCTAGGTTTCTTCTGGGAGGAAGATTTCGGAGGCGAAACCTTCCTTTTCTTCGACGAGTCCTCTTCATCCCTGGGCGGTGGTACTTCACCTTTTTATTGTTCAATTTCTGCACTTTCTATCTCTTCGCCATCACCCCCTTTGTCTGGTGAAATGGATGAAGTCCTCACAGATGTGCTGTCTATATCATGAACCTCTTCAGGCTTCTTCATCTTGCTTGGTCTAGGTGTATCCTGCACAACTTTTGGGATATCTACATCGGACAACTCCACAGGGTTTGTTGGAATAAGGAGGTCCACCAACCATTCATTAGTGATTTGTTATAAGTCTTCCTCCGTTATCTTGTAATATGATTGCAATTTTTTCTTGTGCTCATCAACACGCACTATTATATAAATGAAATGGTGGTTCACATTGAACTTCATTAAGGGTTGAAACCTATGGAGGGTATTCAGGGTCATCTGGGGCTCGGACTGGATGGCTTGTTTCAACTAGTTGTAGTACGTATGGAAGATGACATTGGACTGCCTCTGCTTGTTCATATAATTAGAGTACCATAGCGTACAAAAATTCACGGCCAGAGGTTCGAAGGGCTCGATGTCAGGGAAGGTCGCACCTTCTGACATTTCCCATGCAATGAATGAGATTAGGATGAGAAGCCAACTAAAGTGGAACTTATGCCCTTGGTCTTGCTCTTCTCTGCAATCAATCTCCAGTTGGTTTACAAGGTACTACACCCAATTTATCTGTAGTCCCTCCGCCCACTTTCCTGCGAGGTCAACTACGAATCCAGTCACTTGGGTGGGTCGGTTCTTGCGAACTATCTTTCCTACAATCAACTAACATGTGAGGTGCACCGCGCCATTCTGGATAGATGTTACCTTGTAACCTCATGTTCCCTTCTTGACATCGCTATAAGTCTCTTTGATTATGTTCACTAATGCTCGATCTCATGTCTTTCTAGGGTAAAAATACTGTGGGTTAGGGCCCTTCATGCTCAGCCATGTGATCCGATTTGTCAAGGTCAGATCCACAGTGATGCGACGGTTCAACCATAAGTAACCTCTGTGATAGAAAGATAGTAGTAACTTTACACATGCATTTACCTATTGATGTCGTCCGAAGTGTGAGATCTTCATCACATTGAGCAGTGTGGACTATGTGAGGTTCTGGGTCCATGGCTATGGGATAATCTTTGAATTTTTTCCTTTAGTCCTGATCAGATACTTGTGCGGGGTGAGCATGTTGTAAGCCTTCCTGTCGCCAAGGTTGAAGTCATTGAACTTCAACTCTATGAGCTTATCCTGGTTGGCTTGAATTGCGCGTATCCCTTTTAGGAGGTATGTCGTGACCAAGGCATAGTCAAAATATCTGGGCACACTGTCTTGGTTGATGGCGCCGCTTAGAGGGGGTAGGTAGGCAGGTAGAATGATTAGAATCGGCTTGGCTTTCACAATGTCATCTCTGTGCTTCAGTCTTGTCTCTGTCGCAATTCTGGAAGTTCCTGCTCCATGAGCAGTCGATGGGGAAGCTTGGACTCCTCCTGTTTATGATGGTTGCACACCTATAAACATCCTTCTTTTTGACATGATTTTCTCGGTCCTGAGATCAACGATCGCAGATTCTTCAAGTACGCTAAGCTCTTTGGACATACGCGCTCGGGATAAATTATCGGGGTCACAATGATCTCAGACACTACTCAGGAATGTACAACGAGGGCATGATGATCACTGTATACACTTGCTAGTCTGTGGGGTTCAAATTCTCAGTTGGAAAAAGTGTTCTTCGATCATGGTGCGATGAGATAAATAGGCGATCTTGGTAATCATTTGTTTTGCAATGGGTATGAGCCTTATTAATTCATGTTATGTCCATTATGGCGCGGTCTGATGGTCTGGTGATGATCCCTCAATGATTTTTGATATGTTCGGAGCAACATTCGAATGGGTATATCGACCTCTAACGGATATATTGCTTCATCACGACGAAGTGGCCTATGTCACTATTGTGATATCTCGACGAAGTTCAAATTTTGCAAGTTTTCCTTCTGCGAGGTACCCTTGGGAACTTGCTGTAACCTTTCAATCTTAGCCTTCTTCTTACTCATTTTTCTAGCCTTCTTCCCCTTGAGCTTCGTCTCGGTGGTTCTTTTCTCATTTTGATTCTTATTTTCCTTGGACATAGTCACTTCATAAGGCTGAGATTCTTTCCTAAGACTCAGTGGTAGTACTTCTTCTATATCTGATACATATACTTTAATCTTCTGTGAGTCCTATAATGTTCTTGTATTTTTGATATCTGGGCTTCTAGTGTCAAATAGCTTCGATTTGTTCTCCTGCTCTTCAATCAACTGAAGGATCCTTCTGGTCATGAAATATTTTATCTCTTGTCTTTGCTGTTGTAATACCTTTTCTTATTCCTTCTTTCTGGCTTGATCTCTCTCAATCCAAGGTTTTCCAAGTAACATAGTAAACGAGGCCCTATCCTCAATAAACTTGATCATCTCAAAATCTTCTTTTGTCGAAGTTCCATTGAAATTCATAGATATCTGAGTGAGCCTTCCACATAGGTTCACCATTTTTCCTCTGAATAGTCCTATTCCTCCTAATGAAGGGGTCATATTAGGTTTCCCTATGGCTTCCCAAGTTCTTTCTGGCATAATGTTCACTGGTGTTTCTTCATCAAGGACAAAGTCAATGTCGAAGTCTCATATTCTTGCTTCAATGCATTCTTTTTATTTAAAGATCTCTCGTAGCCTAACATGTCGGTGATCGTTCAAGGTGTATTTCATATGCATCAATACCTTCTTTGATTCTTGTCGGGGTTCTACTATTTCTGGATCTGCCTTAGGTTTTTCTTCATTCAAATTCATTCTTTCGAGCTTAGCAATCATTCTAGGGCAATCCAATACTTCATGGTCCAAAGCTTTGCAACAAAGACAACTAGGTCTTCCACAAGGGCATTCCTTAACTAGATGTCCCAGTCTTATGCAACTGTAACATAAGGTTAATCCTCTCTTCCTTTTAAATGATCTCCAACTTCTTCTATACTGCGAACTAGGATCATGGTAGCTAGTCTGAAAAAAAATATTTCTAGGATCATGCATCCATTTTTTAGTCCAAACATTATTTCTATGCATAGGTATAACATATCTATCACTATTCTTATCAGATCTATTCATATCAATCTTTCTTTCATCTATCAGAGCCCTAGTTTTCAAGCCAGGACAAAATCTATCAAACATACCTAGATCCATACTCTAGAATTTTTTTTTCACTTATTTTACTTCTATACAACACAAAGATTCTATATCTAAGACATTTTAACTATTTTTACCTTTATTAGAGCACATAGTTTACATATCTTACTTCTTTTCTGCATATCTGACCTTTCTTAGAGCACAAAGCCTTCATATCTCGCTTCTTTTCTTCATATATGTCCTTCCTTTCTTTAGCATAGATATTTTTAGATCAAGTGGATTACTGCGCACTAGGGCACAGTTCCACGTACAAAGATCCAATAGTTTTATGATGAAACTTTGCGCAAAGCTTCTTCTTCCTCAGTTCCCAGCAATCACAGATTCAAGTCTCGGAAACAGAACCATTTATTGGCATAGGGGTAGACCCAGGGTTCAACGCTACAAGAGCATACCAACAAAGCTCTAACTACCGGCCCTTTCGACAACACCTGCGAAGCAGATGAAGTCTCACCCGAGGTAGAGGCAGGGGTGGTTGCATGACTCAAATGTCTGCAACCTTAGCTTGGATACAGATATGTGATTATATCTCTTATAGAGAACTTAGCATCGATTATCCATCAATATTCAGTCCTTATTATACTTTGCAAATAGCACCGAGCATCATAGTAGTCACTTAGATCTAAGATAACTTAGCACTTAGCAATACTAAACAGGTCAGATTCTGTAGTTCAACACTAAGTATCTTCATACATATCAGATCTACTATGTATACCTATCTAATAGGCACAAAGCATAAATATATCCATGTAAATATATCAAAGAACTTAGAAAAAGCAGAGATAAGCACAACAAGTCAAGGCACAAAGAATAACACATAGATTTATGTGGTTCACCCCCACCCTGGGGCTACGTCCACCAACTCTTCTTCTATATTATCGTCGACCAATCGGTTACAAGCATAAAGCTGTAGGAACGCTTACTTCACACAGGATAGAAGATCTACGCAACCCGCTAGATCCTTCTTCCTTGCCTTTCAACACAAATCCTTCTATATCTTCACACAAGGACTTGCACTAATATCTACAAGTCTATACAAAATGCACAAAGCTCTCGATCACACAAATCCCTTCTTGGCACTTAGCCTATATCACATAGATACAATACAATACCCTCCTCTCTACTATATTCCTATATGTCTATTTATACATACAAAATGGGCCTAAGAGTGGGTAAACCCACGGGCCGACATCCCTTTCCCATTAAATATCCCAAAACCCAAAAAGGGACCAGAAAGTGGGCCGAGATCCATTGATCTCTGCTTCGTCTGACGCTCCATCTTTGACAGGCTGTAGAAGTCCCAAAAACGGTCAAATATGACCAAGTAACTTCAAAACTTGGTCAAGGGCCAACAATTTCACTTCAAGTATAAAAGTGAATCACTATAAATAACTTTAATATTTTATTTTAAATTTATTTATTTTGCATGCAACTTTATTTTATAAAGCAACTTCATTGTAAAAGTGATCCCCACTTCTTTTTATAAAAGTGGGTCACTTAATAAATAAACTTATTTGTAAAAGTGAGGTTATTTGGAGGGTATCACCATGTGGAATAACTTCTACTTGCCACTTGGATCTTTGGATACTATTTATGCCTTTTTCTCAAAAGGGCATAAATTTCACATACGGAGTTTGTTTCGAGTGCCATTTTTTTTAAACAACCTAATTTTCAAGATCCTTCCATCCAAAAAGTAAGTTTAAATTTTTAAATCCATATTATTTGCATATTTAATATGGATTCTTATAGTGATCTTCTTCTTACCAACAACAATTACTTCCAATGGAAATCCCATATGGAGGATTTATTAAGAAGAAAAGGATTGTACTAGATTACCATGGGGAAAGAATTGGAACCTACTGAAGATAAAAATAAAATCAAATGGGAAAATAGGAATGACGAAGAATGTGGACTGAATGTAATGTCCCGTTGGATTACTGAGAGGGGGGGTGAATCAATAATAGAGCAATTTAATCCTTTTTAACCATATAATCCAAGTGTTATATCAATGAAGCATTATCATCCAATAACTGCAGAGTAAATAAGTAATGAATAAATGAACAAACATACACATGCATAGTACACCGGTATTTTATGTGGAAACCCAAATTGGGAGAAAACCATAGAATGATTTTTCTTATATGTCTTGAAGAATTACATTCATTGGAAGCACCAACTTGCTTTGTTTTCCAGCTGCAACTGGAAGGAGGTTCCAACCCCCTAGTCTCTCAGGCTACAACCCGAGGGAAGCTCCAACTCCCCAATTATTTGGATACAACCAGAAGGAGGCTACAACCCCCTATGTTCTCCAGCTACAACCACCTGTCCTTTCCCCGTCCTACCACCTTGAAGTAGAAGTAGAATGATGGAACCACTTTCAACCTTTCACTGTGAGATATACCACTGTAAACCTGTACCAATAAATTTGAACCATGCATCAACCTATACCTCAACATGTAATCAACCTGTACCATAAACAAGTGCATCAACCATGCACCAACCTATACCAAATAACCTGTAATCAAACTATACCATAAACAAGTGCATCCAACCATGTACCCAGTATGTACCAATCATGTGTCAACTACTCACCAACTATGACTCATCAATATGTACCAATATCATCAACTGTACACCTCATGTATGTGCCAACTCATCAACTACTTGTATTAACCATGTACTCAACATGTACCTCAACCAAAATCCCTCATCAATTTCATCATCCAAATCTGATTTGTAGCTCTGTAATAGACCCGGTGTATATGATCACATTCCTGCAAACCTTCCTTAACTTCAACAACAAGAGACTAGCATTTTCATCAAACTTTTCTTTAGTCTCACATGCCTAGTTTTGGATTAGTAAACAACCCTAACTTGAAGTAATCATAACTTTGTATGTGTAATGTATAAAGATCTGAAAATGATACACAATTTATTCAGTGCGTTTTATGCAATTCATCCAGGTTTCACTACTTGGAACCTCTCGGAAAAGGAGTTATAGCAAAAATGGCATACGTTGCTGAATTCTGGTGTATTCTAGAGAGAGACCTTGTAGAGAGTGCTCCGCACAAAATATTTTCTGAATTGATATGAAAGTGTTACACAACATAATACATACTGTACCCTAACCAAAACATTTATTTTCACTTAATTTTGATCGGTTATGAAGAAGTTATGATGTTTTTACCCGAAACACTTGCTTTTGACTAGTTTCAGGACTAGCCACAAACCCTATTTTCCACAGAGTGTAACTCCAAAAATACAATGAACCACAAGCTGAATTTTTTACCATAGATACTTGGATATGTTTTCTCAATGGAATAGAAATTTCATGGTCTGATTAATTATAGAAAAAACTTTATAGCAAAAATGGTGAGATGACCTGTAAATAACATACCTTAGAAAGCACCATCAAAAGAATTTATCCTTCCTTGCATTTCGGCCTTCTTTTCTTCACCTTCCATCAGAATTTTGGCTTAGATATCCTTGGTTACCTAAGACACCTATATATATTCAATATGCTCAAGTGTGTTTAAAATGAGAGAGCCTTTCCTCTTATTTAGACTCTCCAAGTAGCTTCCTTAAAAACATCTTCTAGGTCACTTGGCCCCACTTTCCTTATTTTAGGGTTAACCCACTTCTAATTTATCCATTAAATTTATTATTGAAATAATTTATTTTGTATTCACTTTGAATTATGATACACTCATTAATTCACTTTATTATTTACCTTTTAAAATCTCTTAAACCACTTTGACTACTTTGACCTTTTGGGGCTTCTAGATGACATATGAGAGTCCAACTTCGTAAGGCCATAACTCTTAAACCGTGAGGAGTTATGTGATGTTCCAGATACCAACATAAATGGAATGAAATTTACTATCCATATAGAATAGTATTATTAAAAAATATATGATAACTCATACCGTTATCCATAAAAAAAACTTGGGTCCATTACCCAAACCTGGGGTCTCCAACTTCTCATGGCCATAAGTCTCTAACAGTGAGGAGTTATGTGACATTCCACATACCAATGGAAATGGAATGACAATCAATATCCATCTAGGATATTTTAGCTGACAAATTCATTGTCCTTCATATCATTATTCCACAATTAAGCATGGGTTCTCTTACTCCGCAAAATGTATTCCCGTGAGGGATTTCACCATAAGGGGACCACTTTGGAGTTCATCCATATTTACTTCTTATCAACCATGACAAGAAAATAATGAGTCATATTTAAATCAAACAATATTGGGTCCATTACCCAAACCTTTGTGCTACGGGGCTTTCTTCAAGGGTTGACATCAATGACAACCAACCTTAATCAACAATCTCCCCCTTTGGCATTGATGGAAACACTCTGATGCAATACTGAAATCATATCACTCATGCTCCCCCTGGAACCATGCCTCTATCCTCTGTATATTATAAATTTGTCTCTGTCCTCTACATCTGATAAATCTGCTCCCCTTGGAACCATGCCTCTGTCCTCTTCATATGATAGATATCTCCCCCTTTGTATCTTTCCATCTGGGGTTTCTCCCCCTGACTGAAATGTCCTCTTGTGGTGCTTCCTCGTGTACATCTAAGACATATAAGATAATCATTAAAAAAGAATTCATTTTGGAGTAGAAATAACTCCAAGTCTTTGGCAAAGATATTCAAAGGCTTCCCATGGAAGTGGTTTTGTAAAGATGTCTTCCACTTGTTCTTTTGTGCCCACATACTCAACTCTGATGTTCTTTTCTGCAACCTGTTCCCGTAGAAAGTGATACTTGATTGGAATGTGCTTCGTCTTGGAGTGCATCACCGAGTTTTTTGAGATACTGATGAAACTTTTATTATCCCAATATATTGGAATGTGTTCATCATACTCAACCTGTATATCTATCAAAGTTTGTTTCATCCAAATAACCTATGTACAACATGTTGTTGCTGCAATATACTCTGCCTTGGCTGTCGACAACGATACTGATGATTGTTTCTTGCTTAGCCATGATACCAAACACTCACCTAAGTATAATGTTGCTCCACTGGTGCTTCATCGGTCATCAATACAACCTACCCAATCTGCATCTATGTAGGCAATAAGTGATATATATTTTCCTTTTGGATACCATAATCCAAACTCTTCTATTCCTTTGAGATATCTGAAAATCCTCTTTACTGATAATACATGTGATTCCTTTGGTGCTTCTTGAAATCGTGCCACCTATCCAACTGCTTACATTACATCTGGTCTGGATGTTGTTACATATAGTAGGCTACCAATCATTGACTTGTATTGCCTCTGATCTGTAGACTTTGAATCATCATCTTTGCTCAACTTACAACTGGTTTGCATGGGAATGATAACTGGCTTGCAATATTCCATTCCGAACCTCTTTAGCATTTCTCTGATATACTTGGTTTGAGAAATAAAAATTCCTTGGTTAATTTGACATATATGAAGTCACAGAAAGAAAGATAGTTCTCCAAGTAACGACATTTCAAATTCATTCTGCATGTCTTTTACAAATTTCTGGCTTAACCTATCATCATCACTACCAAAAATAATATCATCAACATAAACTTCAATTAATAAAATATTACCTTGACTTACCTTGATGTAGAGGTTGTTGTCTACACTTCCTTTCCTAAACCCTTCCTGTTGCAGATACTTATCCAGTCTGGAGTACCATGCTCTAGGAGCCTGTTTTAGACCATACAAGGCCTTCTTTAATTTACATACATAGTATGTGTTCTCTGACAACTGAAATCCTTCTGGTTGTTCAATGTAGACTTATTTTTCAATTTCCCCATTCAGAAAAGCTGATTTTACGTCCATCTGATATACTTTAATATTTTTGGAGCATGCATAAGCTAAAAGTAAACGGATTGCTTCCATTCTGTAAACTGAGGCAAATGTCTCTTCAAAGTTGATTCCTTCAATATGTGCATATCCTTTGCATACCAATATAGCTTTGTTTCTTTTAACTTGTCCATCTTCATTCAATTTATTCTTGAAAACCCATTTTGTGTCTATCACATTCTTATTTTTTGGTCTTGGAACCAATTCCCAAGTGTCATTTTTCTCTATTTGATCCAATTATTCATCCATGGACTTATTCCAAAATTCATCCTTGTTGGCTTCTTCAAAATAGTTTGGTTCAATTGTAGATAAGAGTGCTAAGTCTGTTTGTTCTGGTGAATGGATTTTTCTTCTAGTCTCAACTCCTGCATCTTTGTTTCCAATAATCTAATCTGAAGGATGATTCTTTTGTACTAGTTTGCTAGGTGTCTTTGGAGATACTTTCTAAACTTTCTCTTATGCTTCTGTCGGATTCTCTTCATATTCATCTTCCTCTTCTACTTCTTTTTCATCTTCTTCTTCGAAATGTTGTTCCATTGATTTTTTTTCTTCTTCCTTTGATTCTGGTCTGCCTGTTTCATCAATTGTTACGTTGATGCTTTCCACAACTTTGTTCAATATTAGATTGTAACACTTGTATGCTTTCCTTGTACTTGAGTAACCAACAAGTATTCCTTTGTCCACACGAGAGTCAAACTTTCCCATTCTACCATCTTCTCTTTTGATGTAGCATTAGCTTCCAAAAACTCTTAAGTGCTTCACATTTGTTGGTCTTCCTTTCCATAGCTCGTAGGGAGTTTTATCAGTGTTGTTTCTAAGCATTAATATGTTTTGAATGTGAATTGTTGTATTCACTGCCAGTGTCCAAAATATATCTGTCAATTTGGAATCCATTAGCATTGTTCGCGCCATTTCTTGTACTGTCCTGTTCTTTCTTTCAACAACTCCATTTTGTTGAGGTGTCCTAGCAATGAAGAATTGCCTTTTTATGCCATGACTGCTACAGTAGTCCATAAATTCCTTTGAAGTGAACTCTCCATTATCAGATCTCAAACATTTGATCATCAACTTGTTAAGATGATATTTTTTACTACAGATAATGTCATCTAGAACTTTGGAGCTATTCTGCATATTTTTCTTTTGAATATCATTTCTTAGTGTGACAACCTCTTCTTCCAAGTTTCCAATGATCTTGTCCTTTTCTTCTATTTGTTCTTTGAGTGCTTCTTAAATTCTTTTATTTTCTTCTATTTGAACCTTCAATTTTGTGATCATTTGTTATAGTTCTCGAGTGTCCTTTTTCTTGTCTAGTTCTGCTTGTAGTTTCTTGTTTTTCTTGTTTTCTCTTCTGATAACTTCTATGGCACACATTAATTCTTCTCGATAGTCAACTTATTCCTCTTCAATTTCTTCTTCGACTTCTTCACATTCTTCTTCAGCTTCTTCATATTCTTCTTCAAAGTCTTCTTTGTCAGAGTTTTTTACTTCCATGAATAGAACTCTTCCTGTCTCATTTTCACTGACTTCATCTTCATCTGATGATGAGATGTCTTCATTGGTGTATAAGATTTTCTTGGAAAATTTATTTGTAGTTCTTTTTCCTTTATATGTGTGTTTTCCTTTTGAGTAACCTTCATCATTTCTCTTTTTCTTATGAGGACATTTGTTAGCAAAATGACCAATACCATCAAAATTAAAACAAATTAAAGGGAGCTTACCTCTATACCTACCGTTGGTTCCCTTGTTCAGTCTTTTGACGAAGTTGGCTACTTCTTCATCATCTTCCGAGGTGTTACTGTTGCTTCTATATTCTTCTTGTTTCTTTTTCTTTTTCTTTGATCTTATGGATTCCTTGAAGGCTACTTCTTTTACATCTGGATTTTCCTGCTCAGTTTTCATTTCATATGTTGTGAAGATTCCATGCAGTTCATCCATTCTTATTGAGTCCAGATCCGATCTTTCTTCTAGTATTGATATCTTAGGGTTGAATCCCATAGGAAGAGATCTTAGTATCTTCCGAACAATTATAGATTATTCAATTTCTTTTCCCAATCCTATGATTGCATTCACTGTTTCATCAACTCGTAAGAAGTAGGTTGCAATATCTTCATTTTCCTTCATTTTTATTTGTTCGAATTGACCTCTGTAAGTCTGAAGCTTTGTTGCTTTTAATTTTGTATCTCCTTCATAAATATTTTGAAGCTTGTCCGAAATCTCTTTAGCAGATTTACAGTGTGCAACTTTGGTGAATACCGTATCACTTAGACCATTCAAAAGTGCATTTGTGGCTTTGGAATTATTCTCACCGATTTTTACTGCTTTGTCATTTGTTGGTGGAACTGGTGGTGTTGTGTATCCATCTACAATTGATTTCCAAACTTGAAATCCCGGTGCTTGTATATATGTCCTCATCCTTATGCTCCAAAAAGCATACTTCTTTCCATTAAACTGTGGTATTCCATTTTTATATGAGTTGGTACTCTCCATGATCTACCTTTCAGTGGTTAAATTGATTTTTGAAGGAGCCTTCTCTAATACCAATTGTTGGATTACTGAGAGGGGGGGGTGAATCAGTAATAGAGAAATTTAATCCTTTTTAAGCATATAATCCAAGTGTTATATCAATGAAGCATTATCATCCAATAACTACAGAGTAAATAATAAATGAACAAATGAAAAAACATACACATACACAGTACACCAGTGTTTTACGTGGAAACCCAAATCGGGAGAAAACCACAAAATGTTTTTTCTTATATGTCTTGAAGAATTACATTCATTGGAAGCGCCAACTTCCTTTATTTTCCAGCTGCAACTGGAAGGAGGCTCCAACCCCCTAGTTTCTCAGGCTACAACTTGAGGGAAGCTCCAAATCCCCAATTCTCTGGCTACAACCATAAGGAGGCTACAACCCCCTATGTTCTCTGGCTACAATCGGAAGGTGGCTACAACCACCTGTCCTTGCCCCGTTGTGCCACCCTGAAGTAGAAGTAGAATGATGGAACCACTGTCAACTTGTCACTGTGAGATATACTGCTGTAAACCTGTACCAATAAATCTGAACCATGCATCAACCATGCATCAACCTATACCTCAACCTGTAATCAACCTATACCATAAACAAGTGCATCAACCATGCATCAACCTGTACCTCGACCTGTAATCAACCTGTACCATAAACAAGTGCATCAACCATGCACCAACCTGTACCAAATAACCTGTAATCAACCTGTACCATAAAGAAGTGCATCCAACCATGTACCGAGTATTTACCAATCATGTGTCAACTACTCATCAACTATGACTCATCAATATGTACCAACATCATCAACTATACACCTCATGTATGTGCCAACTCATCAACTACTTGTCTCAACCATGTACTCAACATGTACCTCAACCAAAAGCCCTTATCAATTTCATCATCCAAATCTGATTTGTAGCTCTATAATAGACCTGGTGTATATGATCACATTCCTGCAAACCTTTTTTAACTTCAACAACAAGAGACTAGCATTTTCATCAAACTTTTCTTTAGTCTCACATGCCTAGTTTTGGATTAGTAAAAAACCCTAACTTGAAGTAATCATAACTTTTTACTTGTAATGTATAAATATTTGAAACTGATACATAGTGTTCTTCAATTTTTTTAATGCAATTCCTCCAGGTGTCACTACTTGGAACCTCTCAGAAAATGATATATAGAAAAAATGACATACCTTTCTGAATTCTGGCTTATTCTAGAGAGTGATCTTGTAGAGCGTTCCCCGCACAAAATATTTGTTGAATTGATCCAAAAATGTTACAAAACATACTATAGACTTTAACCTAACCAAAAAATTGGTTTTCACTGAATTGTGATCTGTTATGAAGAAGTTATGACGTTTTTACCCGAAACACCTGTTTTTGACTAGTTCAGGACTAGCCACAAACCCTATTTTCCATGGAGTGTAACTCCAAACATACAATGACCCACAAGATGAATTTTTTACCACATATACTTGAATATGTTTTCTCAACGTCATAGAAATTTCATGGTCTGAATCATTATAGAAAACATGTTATAGCAAAAATGATGAGATGACCTGTAAATAACATACCTTAGAAAGCACCATCAAAATAATTTATCCTTCCTTGCATTTCGGCCTTCTTTTCTTCACCTTCTCTCATAATTTTGGCTTAGATATCCTTGGTTACCTCATAAACCTATAGATATTCAATATTCTCAAGCGTGTTTAAAATGAGAGAGCCTTGCCTCTTATTTATACTCTCCAAGTAGCTTCCTTAAAAACATCTTCTAGGTCACTTGGCCCCACTTTCCTTATTTTAGGGTTAACCCACTTCTAATTTCTCCATTAAATTTATTATTGAAAT
>ML776714.1:1128281-1152070 GCA_009831015.1 Picea engelmannii | reverse complement strand
CTTGACAAATTCATTTTCCTTCATATCATTATTCCACAATTAAGCATGGGTTCTCTTACTCTGCAAAGCGTCTTCCCATGAGGGCTTTCACCATAAGGGGACCACTTTCGAGTTCATCCATATTTACTTCTAATCAACCATGACAAGAAAATAATGATTCATCTTTACATCAAACAATATTGGGCCCATTACCCAAACCTTTGTGCTGCGGGGCTTTCTTCAAGGGTTGACATCAATGACAACCAACCTTAATCAACATGTCCAACTCTCATGATTTAAGGTTTCACCTTCAAGGAATTTATGACTTTGATGAAGCTTGGGAAAATATTGGATTTTTGTTTGGTAAACAAAATATCATTCAATCCCACCAGATAGAAAATCAGATAATGACTTTAAGTCCAAATGATTTTTCTTGCATTGAAGACTAATTATCTAGGTTCAAACCACTTATAATTTTATGTGAAGAATGTGACATAAAGATGGAAGAAGAATTTTGCATATATATTATTATTGATAAGATTGGTAGTTTATATTCAGTGTTTGTATCTACCTTCTATGCCACTAGAGAAGGTCTAGGGACTGCTTATAAAAATCCCTCTCTTGAGTCCTTTTTTGATTCCTTAATAAGAGAGAAAGATAAGCTTGTACAAATTGTAGTGGTCAACACTTCTTATTCTGATGAGTGGATTATTGATTATGGAGCATCTTACCATATGGATAAATATAAAACCACTACTTAGATGGGTTCATTCAACACGAGAAGTAGTTGGTGATCTTGTTGGTAATCCTTTAGATCAACGTCAGACATTTTCATAGTTCCCGTGAGCCTATTCTCTTTAGGCTCAAGTTTTAGAGACTCATGATCCAGAGACATTTGCAGAAGCTTCAGGTCATCGAGATTGGGATAAAACAATAAGTGAAGAGTATAATTCTTTAATGGAAAATGATACTTGGGATCTTGTACCTATTCCAAAAGGAAGAAAACTTGTCATATGTAAATGGGTCTACAGAACTAAGTATGCATCAAATGTAAGCATTGAAAGACACAAGGCTCAGTTAGTTGCCAAAGGATTTTCCCAAGTTGAAGAAATTGACTATAATTAAACTTTTCCCCTATAGCCAAAATGAATTCCATCCTCCTTGTTATTTCCCTTGCTACCTAACATAAATGGGAGGGACATCAAATGAATGTTAAATTTTCCTTCTTGCATGGGGATTTGCATGAAGAAATCTACATGGAATAACCTCCTCGCTATGTCCAAAATGACTCTAGCCTTGTTTTTCTCCTTAAAAAATCTATGTATGGTCTTAAGAAATCTCCCTGAGCCTGGTATGCCAAAATGGACAACTTTCTTATTGACACCAGATTTTGTAGATTTCATTATGATCCTAATGTCTATACCAAGAAAGTAGGAAGCCATCTCATAATCCTTGTCCCTTATGTTGATGACCTTATCCTTACTGGTAGTGACTCAAAAGTTTTAAACCATGTGAAAACTAGCCTTAAGAAGAAATTTGAAATGATGGACTTAGGATTTTTTCACTATTTCCTTGGCCTCCAAGTTTTTCAAACCAATGAAGAAAATTTTCTTGCCTAGTCTAAGTATGCTTGTGACCTTCTTTGTCACTTCCACATAAAATATTGTAAAGCAACCCCTTCTCCCTTCTAGTCTGGACTCAAGCTTGCTGCCACCAAAATGTCTCCCGAAGTTGATGCCACTTTGTACCATCAATGAGTTGGTATCCTCTTATACTTTACTCATAATCATCTTGATCATTCCTTTTTTGTTGGTCTTGTTTCCCTGTATATGAAAACACCCCATGGAATCCAATGGAAAGAAACTAAAAGGATATCTCAGTATGTCTGGGGTACAATTTAGTTAGGGATACATTACAGTTCAGGGGGGACTCCTTTATTTGTTGGTTTAACTAATTTAGATTGGGTCGATGACCCTGATGATCAGAAGTATGTTGCAGGTTATGTTTTCAGCCTTGGTTCAAGACCCATCACTTGGGCTTGTAAGAAACAACATGCTATTTCACTTTCTTCAGCAGAAGAAAAGTACTGAGCAACGATAAATACAAGTCAAGAAGCCTTGTGGCTTCGACAAATCCTTTCAGAGTTTGTATTTCAGTAGCAACATCTGACTAGCCTTTAGTGCGACAATCAGAGTGCCATCAAGCTTTCCAAAGACCCAGTTCAACATCAGTGAAAAAACCACATCGATCTATACATGCACTTCATTAGAAATCTCACTCATGATCGAGTTATTGAAGTGCTCTTTTTCCCTACAGAACATCAAGTTGCAGACATTTTCACAAAGTCTCTTACAGAAGCAAATTTTTCCAAATTCAATCTATGTTAGGAGTTCAGGAAGTTGTCATTAAGGGGGGATACCTTCTCATATTGTGTCACTATTGTAAATCCTTCAGTCCTATCTCAAGTTGTTCTTAAGGGGGGATGTTAGGATATTTAGACACTTAGGATTTATTTAAGATATACTTGGTCTAATATGTCATTCGGTAAATTTTTGTTTCTTAGTGTGTTTCTTTTATATGCATTTTTAGTTAGGAAATCCGACGATGACGATATGTTCCCGACATAGAGTGATCTGACGGTTCATATTCTCCTCTATCTCAATGACTACATTGATATGTGTCTTAGCATCTGATTGGTCTATGATATCTATTTAAATAGCATGGAGGGTCGTTTGTTGACGATATATTGTGATAAAATCTCTTGTAAATCTCTCTGTAATCTTTTTCTTTTGCATTAATAAATTGCTCCAAGTGGCCACGTTGGTTGGGACTGTGGATGTTTCCCCGTAGGGGTTTTACCACTTCAAAATATCAGTGTGTTTATCTTTGATCTGGTTGTGTGAGTGGTTATTGAAGGTTTTTGTCCTCTGTTGGAATACCTATGTTGTCAAACAAACAATTTTGTCAAAATATTTGCAGGCATACTCTGAAAATTGAATTTATGCACTTTTCCATCTTCAGTGCTCCGTTATCTTGCCCCATCCAAGCTCAGTGTCAAAATTGGAGCTCTAATACTACATTGTAACATCCCCATCCACCTAGGCTGGTCCACGCTACACAAAATCCAACTTCTGTCAAAACTGAATTTACGATTTCCTTTGAATTTCTTTGAATTCTGCTCTTTACAGCTATGATACCACATTGTAGCATCCCTAGGTCTAAGCTACGCCATGTTACATCAAATTATGACTCTCTGATACCACTTTATTAATTAAATTCCCTGCATATGAATGGCTATGCATATCTACATCATATATAAACCATACATACAACTCTGATACCACATTGTAGCATCCCCAACCCCAAGCTATGCCATGTTATTTTAATTTCCATGCCCAAAATGACAGGAGAAAACATTTCACCAAATTCAAATGCCTCTACTTGGGAATAACCTTTTTCTACTAAACAAGCTTTGTATTTCTCCACTTTTCCTCCTACATTCAACTTCATCTTAAACACCCAAATGCTTCTAATGGGATTTCTTCCAGTAGGAAACTCCACTAGATACCAAGCCTCATTCTTGTCTAAGGATTTCATTTCTTCAACCATGGCCTTTTTCTAGAGTTTTTTTGGTCCAGATGGCTATCAATGGTCACCCACCTATTCCATTGGCTCAAATAACAGGTTTCCATTTTGGCAGTTTTTACAGTTTTTTGGGTCCCAAACTTCCAGGGATGTTTTGAGGATCTAACTGATGTTTTTTTGGAATTTTGTGGGGCCAAGGTTTTCCAATATAAAAAACCAACCTCCAATAGAATTTTTACTCCTTGGTTAGACCTTTCCTACGAGGTATCAAATGCCCCAAAGAAAGATCGTATGAAAAATTTACGCACTCGAGAAGTTGACGTATCAAATGTCCCCATCACGACCCACAAACCTTTTGGCGTTTCACCTCTCGGGGTCAAGGTGTTGGATGTTTATGGTTTCCTCATTTATGCTTTATGTTAAAAAATTCTTTTGGAACCTCATTGTAATCATATTCTTGCGAATGAGTTAGTGGACACATATCTCTTCATAGATAAGCTACCATCATTCTAGATAGCTTGTGTTCTTTGCAATTTACAGTCTTTTGTATTCTAAACAATCATTAATAGAATCTGAAATTTACTATATTACTATGTTCCTTTCCATATTTCTACGTATCTCCTTGTTATATCTCTGTTATATTTCTTCCTTCATGTCGTTGTCAAAATAATCTGGATCAGTGGTATCAAAGTAGTCCACTTCTTTTCATTCTTAGCGCATGTCCCCGACAAGGTCAGGGTATAGAGGGTTGGGCCTTGAGCTTGTTTCTCTAGAGGAAAATTTGTCTCACCCACCCAAGAAACCTCCGATGGCGGAAGAAAATAGGGATGACAGAGTAGAAGATCCTATCAAATTGTTGCTTGAGGAATCCTTCATGCGACAGAGGACCAAGTTGATGGATAATTTTGCCCAAATCATACCACAACTACCGACAACAATGGAGGCGCCTTCAAATAGCAATCACCTTGGAGGTGCGATTCCATTCAAGGTACAAGTTAAATTTTATATTCCTTTATTTTAAGGCTATATAGACGTCGATGCTTTGGAAAAATGGTTAAGTCTGCTAGAGGGTTATTTCTCTGTCCAAAAGTTTTCCAACAGTGAAAAAATCACCTTCGTGCTCCTTAAGGCCCTTCCCCATATTAGATATTGGTGGGAGGCTTACTGTGAGAAACATGCCAAGGATGAGTCTGCAATTTTTGGGCTAGGATCGACTTGGGAGAATTTTTTTGATGCCCTTAAGGAACAATATTACCTTGTGGGAAACTATGATGACCAATACACGAGATGGACTACACTACATCAAGAGTGGGGCCAAACAATGCTAGATTTCAAAAATACGTTCCATATCTTGCACAACAAGTTGGGTATCAAATACTCTGAGCGATATCTGGTTCTAAAATACCATGGGGCTTTGTACAGGTACATCCAAAATGAAATGGAGTTTATGGACATCTCTTCATTGGGAGTCGCTTATCGATATACTTTCAAAATAGAGCATAAATTTAAGCAACAAGATAAGTGGGAGTTCATTCTTACAAATACACAACAGATGAAGTATGGTAAGGGTGGCCCTAACTCCTAGGGAAAAGGATAGAGAAAGGTTTTCCATTCCTAGGACAACTAGTCCAATCCACCAATAAATAAGGGTAATGGAAAGTCAAAGAAGGACAATGGAAAGTGGTGTGAGTTCCACAAAATCCCTTGGAAAAATACTGATGAATGTCGCTCCAAATAGTAATTGTTGGTTTAGACAAAATCCTCAGGGTAAGATGCTCACTCAGACTCTGATTCAAAACCAGAAAATTGAAAACACATCATTGATGCAGAACCCAGTGTCACCATAACTACCATGAAATTCCAACAAGAGGAACTAGAGGAGATTGAAGAGGGGGAGCGCCTCTTCCACTCATATATGTGGGTGAAGGGGAACCCATTCCATTTAATTGTTGATATTGGTATCCAAAAGAACCTAATATCAATAGAGGTCATCAAGTGGTTGAACCTGAAAAGATTCTGCATCCCCAGCCATACACCATCGACTGACTTAGCCAGGAATGGGATATCCACATCAACTGGAAATGTCTCATACACTACGACATGAAAACCTTCAAAGAAGATCTATTTTGTGATGTTTCCCCCCTTGATGTTTGTGATGTTTTGTTAGGACAATCATATATGTGGAAGCATCATGTTATTTATGAACCTAGGCCCCATAATGTTATTATTACTTTGGGAGATCAACTCTACAAGGTACCAGAGGTAGTCCCAACTACTATAGTCTCTTTGATCTTTGTGAAGTAGTGTAGAAAGGTAGTGTCTTAGACTGGGAGATTTTCCATATTTATGGTTCTATCAGAAGGTGAACAAAAGCTCACTGCAATCACCAAAACCTCTACACGGGGTCTCTCTACACAACAACAACATGTCAAAACAATAGTAGAAGAGCACAAATACACATTTTACTTTATTACTAGGTTTCCTATGCATTGTCATGTAAATCACTCAATTTATTTGACACCCGATGCTCCTTTTCCTAATGGTCCTATGTATAGGTGTTTTGTTATGGATAATGAAGAAATCAAATGCTATATCCAAGAGATAATTTTGAAGGTCCACATTAGACCAAGCTCCTCATGTTGCGAGAGCCCAATTGTTCTGGTACATAAGAAGGAAAATACATGGCAAATTTGTATTGATTACATAGCCTTGAACAAGATCAAAGTCAAGAACGTGTACCCAATCCCATGGATTGATGATCTTCTCAATCAACTCAAGGGAAATTTTTTTTCCAGTAAGATTGATCTAAAGTTAGGATACCACCAGGTGTGATTGAGAAAACTGATGTATGGAAGACAACCTTAAAGTCTAAAGAAGGTTTCTTTGAGTGGATGATCATGTATTTCTTATTGAATAATGCATTTACCACATTCATGTGGATGACATATGACATATTGCGTCCATTCTAAAAATCCTTTGTGGTCATATATATGGATTACATACTCATCTTCAAAAACGCTTGGGACGAACATTTGAAGCATATTTAATAGGTCTTGGGCACTCTACAAATACACAATTTATATGCCAATTTGGAGAAGTGTTCCTTCAACATGTAAAGAATCCAATATGTGGGATACATCATGGATGAGGAGGGTGTGCATGTGGATTTATCCAAGATCCAAGTCATCCCCGACAGTCCGACATCGAAGACAATGACTGAGCTTCACAGCTTCTTGGGCCTCACCAAGTTCTACCACTGGTTTGTGTTGGGATTCTCTCATATCTCTTGGGACCTAATCTAGTTGATGAAGGGTGGAGCGAAGGACATGTTTGTGTGGGTTGTGTCCCAACATAAAGCATTCGATGATTTGAAATTCCACCTCTGCTCAACACCAGTCCTTATTCTTCCAGACTTGCAACAACCATTTGAGATTGATATAAATGATTTAGATTATGCTATCTATAAAATATTCACCCAAAATGGGAATCCAATAGCCTATCACAGTCAACCACTATATGATTTTGTTTGCAGACACCCCACCTACGACAAATAGATGTACTCCATTGTGTAGGCATGTCAATAATGGAAGCATTACATTATGGGGAAGGAAATGATCATCCACACTGATCACAAGCCTCTACAAGTCATGTAGACACAAAGAAAGTTATAGAATGTCCACCATCAAAAGTGGTCCAAATGCCTGAAAAAATTCCACTTGAACATAAAGTACAAGAAGGGAAACATCAACCATGTCGAATATTGCCTTAGTCAACCCTTGGTTGTGGCGCTAACCACAATTTTTAACTCATGTGGGCATGAGACTTATGGGTGGCCAAAATTATACAATAATGACTCTAACTTTGTTTCTTCCTATCAGACATTGAGTGTAGGAAAAATAGTTCCAGAATTTTATCTCCAGGATGGATTGCTATGCCATCTAAACCATATCTGTGTTCCTTCAAGAGAGTGTGAAAAGATGATATGGGAAGCTCATTACAGTTGGGGAGCATGAAATTTTGGTGTAGACAAAACAATGGCAGTACTAAAAAAACATTTTTATTAGTCTAAGCTTTGAAAAGTTGTCCGCAATTACATCAAATCCTTGATCACCTGTGCCATTACCAAGCCCTCCATAAAGAAAAATGGGATATACACTCCTCTTCCTACTCTATATAGGCCTTGGGATTCCATGCCCATGGATTACATGTCCAATTTACCTTCAACTAAGAATGGGAATGATTGTTTCTTCATGGTCGTTGATCAATTCTCTAAGATCACAGTTTTGGTGCTCTACAAGAAGAGCATCACAACCGAGGTCATCACCAAGATCTTCTTTGAACATGTTTGGGTTCATTTTGGGATCCCACAAACAATTATCTCAGATCAAGACAATATATTCTTGAGAACTTTTTGTTCTAGCCTATGGTCAATGATGGACACCAAGTTGACCAAATCAACTACCTTCCACCCACAGACTGATGGAAAAATAGAGGGAGTAAACATGATGATTTTGCCTATCCTAAGGATGTACAATTCCAAACATCCATGTACATGGGATGAAATACTTCCTTATGTTCAACATAGCTACAACAAATTCCTCCATAACTCTATTGTCCACAACCCTTTTCAGATGTGCTTGGGGTTCCAACCATTGGCCCCCATTGACGTAGCTCTGCCCATTGTAGCTGCACAAGAAGAGTCCTCCCATGCTTAGAATGAGGCTAATCAAGTAGCCAAATTTGTTGAGTGACTCCAACACATCCAACAACAAGTTCATGATATTTTGTAGAAATGCAATGACAAGTACAAACAACACCATGATTAGCATCAGGTACCACACAAGATTTAGGTGGGAGATAAGGTACGATTGAATTTGCAGAAAGAGTGCCTCATAGGAAAAAATAAGAAACTACGCCCACTCCTATGTGGGACTTACACCATCACCAAGGTTGTGGGTCGGAATGCTTTTGAATTAAGTATTCCTCCTTTCCCTGGCTTTGGAACTACTTTGACCATATTTTCATCCTCTACTAGACACTTCAGATGCAACCGAGCACGTATCCCCTATATAAATCAATATATACTACATTGAATAGGAAAAATTTGATTGAATGGTGGAAACCAAGATGAAGGGAAACCACTAGCAAAACATCCAACTCTATTGGGTCGTCAAAGCATGGTATTTTTTTCACCAGGGCAAGTGGCTCACTATGAGTCAGATTGAATAGAAATTTCCCCATATGATGGAGGAACTTGATGCAATATAGACCATTTATTCCTAAGGAGGGAGGAATAATACAGGTGGATATTGGTGGAAACCCACATATTTCACTAGATAATAGAACACCTTTCCATTTTGGCATTTTTTACAGTTTTTCAGGTCCCAAAATTATGGGGCCATTTTGAGGTCCTAAACGACGTTTTTTTGGACTTTTTGGGGGCCATGGTTTTACAATGAAATTCCTATACCCCTAGAAGAAGTTGGAATCTTATTCTATACCTTTCCAACAAGGTATCAAATGCCCCAAATGAAGATCATATGAAAAAGTTATGCCCTCAGAAATTTGACATATCAAATACCCCCATCGGGGCCTACAAACCTTTTGGCATTTCATATCCTAGGGTTATGGTTTTGGATGTTTAGGGTTTCCTCAATTATTATTTATGTTAAAAAATTCCTTTGGAGCCTCATTGTAATATTTTTCTTGTGAATGAGCGTAGCCGACACATCTCTCTTCATAGACAAGCTACCACCATTCTATCTAGCTTGTGTTCTTTGCATTTTACAGTCTTCTGTATTCTAGAAAATTATTAAAATATAATTTGAGTTTTATTGTATTACTGTGTTCCTTGCCATATTTCGGTGTATCTCCTTGTTATATCTCTGCTATATTTCTTCCTTAATGTCATTCTCAAAATAATCCATATCATTTCCGTCCTATGAATCTACTACCTCCCTAACATTTCTAGGATCATCATTAGTAATAGAGAAAGAAAAATTTGAGCCAAAATCAGGTGCAATATACCTTTCTGACCGCCTTCTTTCCTGAATTGATCTCCTCAATACTGGAGTATGAGGATCTTCTTCTTATGATTATTGTTCTTCTGATTCTCGTTCTTTTGTAGAGTCTAATTCAACATCCTTCATCTCAAACTCTATTTTCTATGGTTCTTCCTTCCTTGGTAGGACTTCCTATTTGAAAACATCTTTGATTTCTCTAAATAACTTGTAATTTCCCCAACCACTTAGTCTAGGCCACGCTACGCAAAATCCGATTTCTGTCAGAACTAAATTTATGATTTCCTTTTAATTCTTCTCTTTATAGCTTTGATACCACATTGTAGCATCCCCAACCCCAAGTTGGGCCATGCTACATCAAACTCTGACTCTCTGACACCACTTTATTAATTAAATGCTCTACATTTGAACAAATATGCATATCTATAACATATATAAATCACACACACACACACACACACACACACACACACACACAGAGTTACAACAAACAACAATAAATACATTACACATAGTAAAAAACATGTAATTACACATAAGAGCACTTATCTTTTATAAAACCATTGACTAGTTGTAGACCTTAGACGTTCTTCCTAGCCGTAGATCACATTTCCCATAAAAACTCAACAGTGGGTCACCTCCGAGCTAGGGATATGACTTTACCAAGGAAAACGTTCTCTCACCAATCCCACTAAGGTCATACAACACTAAAAAAAATAGGAAATGCTATTGTCACCAATCCTAACAGTAGCTCCACCCCACAACCTCTCTTTGCCCTTAGCCCGTCCCACCCCAAGAAGTGTACCCCTTCTCTTCTCAACAGTCCTTTGGCTATCCCACTTCCCTTCCAAAGACTTTGTTATAACCCTAATTTGCACCAAACATGCTTACCTAGTAGCAGGCCATCTCATATTCCTTCTTTTCCAAGCCACTACTGAACAACTCTTCTAAAAAAATCCATTTTTAAAGGCCCACGCACCGTGATCCACTACATCCCGCGTGTATCTATAGTGTCCACGCTATCTGACCCACTACATCTCGCGTGGACCTTCAAAAGCACGGAAAAAGGAAAGTTTCTGATGGAACACACAGCTTTGGGCAAGTCAACTAAACCTTTCGGACATGCATGGCCGGTCATTCGACGAAACACCTAGCTCCTTATAGCCTATAAAAGAAGGGGTAGGGGTCCCATTTGAAAGGAGGAAGAAGAGTATAAAAAATCTGCCCAAATTTATCCCCCCTTTGCTCCAATTTCCTGCAATTGTATTGTGAGGTTGAGTAGTTGGTGCATTGTTAAGAGGAGCCCAGGACTAGGTTCGAGGAGCAGTGCCGGCCACATATTGTAAAGTTTACTCTTGTGAAGATTAATACAAAAATGAATACTTTTCCCATCCTGCCATATCACGTGTTCAAGTTGAATATTTATTTTATGATATTGTCATAACTAACCCAACAATTAGTATATGAAATGCATGTTCACATCTTTTTGTTTGTTTATGTGTGAATGCAGGTCAGCTTTGGTAGGAGGCTTGCAATCAAAGAGTGAGTGAAAGCAAAGGGATCAAAATCAAATGAAGGACTTAAGGTAGAATTATCGAATCTCATTTACCCCTTTGTATTGCATGAATGTGGGGTTTTGTGTTGGGAGAATAGGAAAGATTAGAAGACTTTGAAATGGTCATTTTCTTCATGCATTAGTAGAGCCCTTAAATGCTAAGTCCGTAGGAGGGATTCCCACCCACAATAGAATTGGCGACCATACTGGGACTCTCTAGGGTTCTTTGGGGATTTTTTATTGGGTATTTTGAAATTGGTTTTACTACCTTTTTTGAGTTTCTGCAAGAAGTCTGAGTGTTAAGGGGTTCTGGTTCTCAATACTAGTCTTCCCTGCTCTACTTACCAGACTATTTCTTTTCTATTTTTGAGAGTCTAAAAAGGCATACGTGCCCTGTAGTGGGATAGCCCACATATGCACACACCCTACCTTTAGTCATCCCATGTATGTATGCATGCTGATGACGTGCTAGCTGCATGTCTGAGAACCCAGGAAATCCTTCTTAGGAAGAGGCAGTCATCCTCTCCCCTGCAGAAGTGATCCTTCTCAGGTATCTTCTGGGTCCTTCTAGGTCTTTGATTGAAAGTCCATAGTCAGGTAAAAACCTCAGGATTAGAATTGTTTTGCTAAAGCTTTCTTGCCTCTTCTTTGTCAAAGTACGTTTTTGCACCTTTAAGGGTTTCTGGTTTTCAATACCAGTACTCCCTGCCTAAGGTTAGTTGTTTGTCCTCCTTTTATGAGGAAAAATAGAGGCACATGCGACCTGTAGTGGGCATGAACACATGCATACGCGTCCTATCTTTGGGCAGCCCACGTGCATACGCTGGCTGTTGAAGTGACATCTGCGTGTCTGTCTAGAAAATTTTGAGGAGATAATCATCCTCTTCCCTGTCAAGTTTTTACTTCCTAGGTTTTTCTTGTTTCTTTATGTCTTTTTCATAAGTAGTTTTAGCCTAGGTTGTATTCCATCATAGCTTGCTTTTTCGTTTAAAATATTTTTTGTGTTTCCTAGCGTTTTAAACTTATTTTTAGCTTGAAATTTTAAGAAAAATGAGTTGCATTTAAAAAAAAAATATTCCCCCTCATGGCCGGGGGGGCATGAATCGTGCATTCATCAATTTCTTTTAGAATATTTTTTTATTTCTTCTTTGATTGGAAGAAAAATATAAAACAAAAACTTAGTTTGTTAGATCTCTTTCTTTCCTAGCATTTTCTTTGCATTGTTATTTGAAAAAGAAAAAGAAATTAGCATAGCGTTGTGTTTTCTTCTAATTTTAAAATAATTTCAAAAGGAAAAAAAATAAGAAATATAATCATTCTTTGCCAGTGTTCATATAAGTTTCATCATTTTTCGCAAGATTCTTAACACCATTAGTTGCACTACCATACCCTTTTGAGTAAATCAAGCCAGTAAAAAGAACGCTAATTAACATTTACTAGACTTTATGTTTGTAGGGTCCATCAACTAGATTAGGCTAGAGCCTTGGTTTAGGTTGGAGAGGAAACTCTTCAAGGCTATAAAACAAAAATACGAGTATGTTCTAAGAAGTGTAGAAGTCCAGTAATGTGGAAATTATCCAGGACCCCCCTCTAACACAGGGGATAAACATGATGTCACGTGCAGAAAGGTAGCGGAGATAACCCCTCCAAAGCCGGACCAAGCGTAGTGGGGAACGCATATAGAGGACTTGTCTTGGGATTCTATTGATCGCATTCACCACGGAGCTTCATGGGTCTCAAATCTGTTTAAGGTCCTCAGTCATCTTCCATAACACTTTCTTTCGATACCCTTGATAGGTTTCAGGCTTGATACCCTGCTCATTGCGGTCCATCCGACTATCGACTGTACCCGCCTGGTGATTGTTCACGAGCTGGCAACCTAGTTGCCTTTATTTTAGGGACTTACACAGGTGACCGCGGGGGAATACCACAGTACCTAGGATAGACATCGGGCCATGCTTTGCAGAGTATACCTGGAGTGTGCTTCCATATTCGAGTTGCACTTGCACCAGTAAGTTGCTCTAGTGTTGGTTGGTGTAACTGTTCTTCCAACTAGTTAGTCGTTTGCTTGATTTTCCTTTAGGAACTTTTAGTGTGTTCTCTATGCTCCCAAGTTTTCCATAATGAGTTAGTTAGTTGTGGCTTTGGTTCTCTGACCTAGGGTGGTAGACGACCCACTCCACCGGTTGACAAGACTTTTCAGTCTTCTTCTTAGAAGTGTGGAGCTACCTCTTTATAGGCATTGTTTTGATAACACTAGTTCTTTAGAGTTAGTGTGTGAGACTTTTACGGAATTGAACGATCCCGCAAAGGGAGAACCTATGCATAATATATTCATGGATAAAGTTCCCGATGATACCAACCAAGGAACCCCTTCGCAAGGGGATTCTTGTGCTTTTCCTTTCTTCGGAAACGTTGGTGTCCCTTTGATGGCCACTTTGTACATTCCTGGGTTGAATGTGGGATTACTGGTTTGGTTGGGTACCATTCCAAATGTCCCAAATTATCTTGATGCCTCTCAGTTAAGCACTTTATTTCATGGGCACCCTGTTGATGTTTCTTTGTCAACAAAGTCTTCTCCTCCTCCTTCTCCCGCCTCTGGTGAAATTATAGTTACTAGTAACCAAAAGTCTAAATGAAATAGAAAGAGGAAGAATAGGAAGAAGAAATCACCAACCTCTGTGAGTCATGTTGGAGATAGGTCGACAACCTCTAAAATTCACTTTGAAGACCATCAACCAGCCTCTGAAAGTTATGCTGGGGGCACACACCCACCCTTTGCAAGTCATGCTGGGGGAAAAAGTCTAGTCACTGCTAGTCATACTGGTAATAGGTCTGTAGCCTCTGCAAGTCATGTTATCGACCCATCACTAACCGCTGAAAGTCATGTTGGAGATGTGAAACAAACCACTGCTAGTCATGCTGGGGGCATTAATTCTATTGAGAAAACTAGATGGATAGGACGTAAGCCTAAGTTCCCTTGTAAGATTTGTAAGGGAGATCACCTTACTCATTTGTGCCCTTGCATTCCATAGGTACAAACATTGTGGTCCCTGTCTGCAAGATCTTCTGATTCCGAGTCTTCTCAGGTTTCCTCATAGTCTATTCAACCTTTTGTTGAGAAAGTGGTCATGCCGATGTAGTCATTGGATGATCCCACTCCTGTTTTGAGGGGTGAGGTGCCTTTAGACCTTGTAGTCTCTCATCCTATGCACCCATTGGTTGAGAAAGTGGTCATGCCAATGTAGTCATCGGCTTATCCCAATCATGTTTTGAGGGGTGAGGTGCCTTTAGACCTTGTAGTCTCTCAGCCTATGCAACCATTAGTTGAGAAAGTGGTCACATCGATGCAGTCTTTGGCTGATACCACTCTTCTCTTGAGGAGTGATGTGTCTACTGACTATGTTTTTAGTATTTCCGGTTCAGTATTTTCAGAACAAGGGGGAATTCCACTCATTCTGAGCACACCCCCTCAAAGCCCTAGGATGGTTTCCTTTGATTGGAATGACCTTGTTGAGCCTCGTATTCCTTCCTCCACACCCTTTCAAATAAGGGTTGAAGTTAATTCAAAAAACATTTATCGATGTATTGTGGATGAAGGAGCTTCTGCAAGTATTTTATCCTCCTCATTTTGGAAAGTATTGGGTTCTCCCAAGCTTGTATCTGCTTCACATGAGTTGTTGGCTTTTGAAAGACATCCTAGTGAATGTTTGGGGATTCTTCCTTAGTTTCCTATCTCATTAGGAGGGAAGATTTTCCGTGTCGATGTTATAGTGGTGCAAGGCTTGTTAGATTTCAATATGCTTCTCAGGTGTGATTATTTATATGCTATGAACGTTGTGGTATCTACGCTCTTCTGGGTGATGAACTTCCCTCACAATGGAAGCATTGTTACTATTGACCAGCTGGAATATGATAATCACCATCCTAATTCAACGTTAGTTAAGGATACCCCTTTATATGTTCCTAGCGTTCGTGTAGACTCTACCCTGTCACGGGTTAATTATGTGGTGTCTTATCCTCGGTGTTCAGTTTCTTCTGAGAAAGAACTAGTGCAATCATGTGTTCCCTCTCGAGACTTGGTCTCAAAAATTGATCCATTGGTTTATCCAATGGGGGCATGGGAAGCCTTGCTTCCCTCTCTTGGTCCAAGTGGGCTTGAGTATCCTTCTGAGTTTGATCTCGTTGTTTGTATATCCTCAAGACCTCGTGCTCATGATTCTTCGCTGATTGACTCTGCCAATCCTAGCCAGAACTTCCATCGTCATATGGAGTATGGTCAGTTTACTTCACCCTTTGGGATTTTTGACCCTCGTTTGCATGATTTCTCATATTTTGAATTGCCTTCAGATGAGGCTATCCTTGAAGCCATGACTACAGTTTCTATACCGCAGGAGGGCTTACACCGTGGTTTGTGTTTTCTTCCCTTTTGGGAGACTTTCCAAGTTGACTATCGAAGAGACTCTTGGTCTGAGCCTAGCAGCGGGATCTACCTGAACCAGTTTCATACATGAGTCATAGCCGCCACGGGTCTTCTTTTAAGCCCTTTTCAGACCCTCTAAAAATGAAAAGATTGTCGAGCGATCTTGTTGACCTTCACGCTTGTTAAACTGGAATTTGAAGGCACATCTGTCCGGTGGTAGTTTACCCCTTTTTCGGTCCAGATGGTCAACTGTATGAACAAAGGTATACTCTAAAGGCATCGGTTCTCTAGAAGAGTACCCTTAGGTATAAGTTTACCCCTTTTTCGGGCCTAAGGGACTAAATTTACGAAAAAGGAACCCCCACAGAGTCCATAGTTAAGCTCTTTTCAGACTCCCTAAAATTGAAAAGATCGCCAAGTGACCTTATTCTTTCACACTCGTTAAAATGGTCCAGAAGAACATTCCTGATGGAGTCCATAGTTAAGCTTTTTTCAGACTCCTTAAAAATGAAAAAATTGTCGAGTGATGTTGTATTTATCACACTTGTTAAAATGGTTTTGAATAGACATCTTTTCGGTGCTAATTTACCCCTTTTTCGAGCCGATTAGACTACTTTTGAAAAAGGCACCCCATCAGAGTCTCCTTTTACATTTTTTCAGACTCTTTAAATATGAAAAACCACCTAGCTTACCTTCTCTGGGCTCGTTAAAATTACATCGAAGGACGTTACCATGGTGTGTTTTATTAATCGCATTTTCATACCCGCATCTTTGGCCTAATGCCGGCTCCATGTTGCTCTCAACTAAACCATATGATGCATGCCTTATATGCAAGCCCTATATCACTTTTCCTCTGCGTCATGACACCTTTGGCCCCTAGAGGATTTTTCCCGAGTGTCCTTTCTTGCATATGTCCCTTTTCCCTAAGCATCCCTGTGTTCCGTGCACTTGGAACTAGTATGTTTGCGACACTTGATCCTCCTTTGTAACGTAGCATTCTTTTATTCTTTTTTCAAAATTATTGAAAAAGAAAAAAAAATCAAATATACCCCAAAAAGAGGAAGGGAAAAGTATTTTCTTTGTATTGGCAGCACAATGAGTCGCCCTTGGATAAAGCACATCTGTCTGTTTGTTCATCAAACCCTGGGATTTAATATGACCTTAGGAAGTTGTTCCCGCTACATTGAGTTGTTTCCTCCTCCATTTGGTTTTTCTTCCAAACATATGGAGAGTTTGCATTGCCTCTTGCCTTGTAAACTTATGTTAATGCCATGCTACCTGAGTCTCATCATTTGTCGTGCTATTGTCCAAGGGAATTTTTTACCAAGCCTGAGTCGGCCCCTCTATATTTTGTCTCTTTCCCTCATGCCCGACCATCCTCAAAGTCCAATCAAGTATTTGTTTGAAATCAATGAAGCCTTTAGCATGATCATCAAGATTCTCTAGTCCATACCTGACGAGTCGTCGAAGACCTCTGGGTAGTGAAGTCGTACACTCATATTACACTCCTACCCGAGTTTTGAATATTTTGAAGTTGTTGCTCGAGCTCTAAAGACCTCATCTGCAGCCATCAGGCCTTATCAACTTCTAGAATATGGATACTATACATGTATATCTTTTGATTTTGAGATGTATATCCGTTGTGTATTGCTCACGGCTACACTTTATATAGTTATATGACATGGATCTACAATGTATTTTATTGGTATCCATGATTTTATTTCATCCTGAGCATAGGTATGCCCGCCTCGGTGAGATAATTGTTATTTTGCATATGGCACCTCCCGAATTCTGGTCCCTGGGCTCACCAGTTTGGTATGTTGATAAAGATTGATAATGTATTTCAGCCATCATATTCTCTTCTAACCTCACACATTAGGGGGCATCTATTATAAACCTAATTTGCACCAAACATGCTTACCTGGCATCAGGCCATATTCCTTCTTTTCCAATCCACTACTGAACAACTCTTCTAAAAAACTCCATTTTTAAAGGCCCACACACCCTTCTCCACTACAACCCGCATGTATCTATAGTGTCTGCGCTAGCTGACCTACTACAGCCCATGTGGACCTTTAGAAGCATGAAAAAATGAAAGTTTTTGATGGAACACACAGCTTTGGGCAAGTTAACTAAACCTTTCAGCCATGCATGGCCAGTCATTCGACCAAATACCTAGCTCCTTCTAGCCTATAAAAGAAGGGGTAGGGGTCCCATTTGAAAGGAGGAAGAAGAGTATAGAAACTCTTCCCAAATTTATCCCCCCTTTGCTCCAATTTCCTGCAATTGTATTGTGAGGTTGAGTAGTTGGTGCATTGTGAAGAGGAGCCCAGGGCTAGGTTCGAGGAGTAGTGCCGACCACATATTGTAAAGTTTACTCTTGTGTAGATTAATACAAAAAGGAATACTTTTCCCATCCCGCCATATCACGTGTTCATGTTGAATATTTATTTTATGATATTGTCACAACTAACCCAGCAATTAGTATATGAAATGCATGTTCGCAACAACTTTTTGTTTGTTCATGTGTGAATACAGGTCAACTTTGGGAGGAGGCTTGCAATCAAAGAGTAAGTGAAAGAAAAGGGATCGACATCAAATGAAGGACTTAAGGTAGAGTTACCAAATCTCATTTACCCCTTTGTATTGCATGAATGTGGGGTTTTGTGTTGGGAGAATAGGAAAGAGTAGAAGCCTTTGAAATGGTCATTTTCTACATGCATGATTAGAGCCCTTAAATGTTATGTCCGTAGGAGGGATTCCCACCCACAACAGATTTAGAAACTTGTTGGGTATGAAGTCTCCGAGTGATATGGCACTTGGAACACAAGGTTACTCACATGCCTGAAAACCTTCCTCTTCAACCAATGCTCATAGGTTTGACAACCCATTTCTTCAACCACAATCTCACAAGCCTAAAAACTCGCCTCTTCAAACCCAAACCAACAAGGATTACATGGTCGTCTAAACTCCCTTGCTCCACTCTCCAACCATGGTAAGAAAGCTAGCCTCCATCACAAGAATGAGTGGAATGAATGATGAGAATAATGACGAGAATTATGCTAAATACCCACATTATATATGCATGTTCCCTTTATGACACTTAGCACTGAAGGAAATTACTTGTTCCCCACTATTAATTCGTTCCCTTTCCCTTGGGAAATTAGGATAACATAGCATTATAATACTTAGGATAACATAGAATTATAAGAATTAGGACTTTAGGAATAATATTATAATATTCCTAGTCTCAATCCCCTTGACTTAGCCCTTTTCCCTAATATCTTTAACCCCCCTTTCCCTCTCGTGGAGTCCTAGGCCCCCATACTCTTTCGTCTGACTTGGTCTACATCAATGATATATTTTATGAATAATCTGAGTATGATTACATATTACAATGCTAGGCACATTGGCCTTTTAGTATCTAGGCTCTCCAACCTAATCATGGAAAATTTTAGGGGATATATATCGCCCATGGTATAATTTTCCATGCTTTTTCCCAACAAAATATTTTCCAATTTCCATTTGTTCTAAAAATGATTCTCCCAAATTTTATAGAATACTTTTTTTACCTGAGAAATTTCCCAAATTTTATAGAAACTATACAAAATCCTTAGAAATTTGAATACTTTTACAAAAATATCTCCAAACATTTTATAGTTTGCATGTTAATGACTAGTAAGATTCACCAAGGTTTCTAAATTTTGAGATAAATTTCCATCCTTAAAATTATCCTTGGGCCTAATAATCATACATGAACTCTAGCCTATAATATCCTGGCTCACCATCTTATAAAACATATGTACATTTACAATTGGGGTTCATCTTGGGGGTATTACATATCAAATCTCAGCTATACACTACCTTCTTAGTTTATGGGTTCCAAAGCTTATACCCTTTCAGACCATCTTTATACCCAATAAAGATAAACTTTTAAGCCTTTTTATCTAGCTTACTCTTGTTTTCCTTTGGAACATGAACATAGACATCATAGTCAAATACCCTATGATATTTCAAAGATGGTTTATTACCAGTCCATACCTCGTGTGGAGTCTTGTCATCCAACATTGATGAGGGTGGTTGATTGACCAGGTAACATGTAGTACCCACTACCTCTGCCCAAAATTCTTGTCCTAACCTGACACCACTGAGCATGCACCTTGTTTTTCCCATCAGCTTCTTGTTCATCCTTTCTGGAACTCCATTATGCTAAGGTATATATGGATTATTCTTATTCCTTTCTATACTTAACTTCTTACATAATTCTTCGAATTCATTTCCACATAATTCTCCACCATTATTATCCTCAACACCTTAATTGTCTTCTTTGTTTGATTCTCCATAAGAGACTTAAACTCTTTAAATTTGTCAAAGACTTCATATTTCTTCTTGAGGAAACATATCATTTTATTCCTTAAGAAGTCATCTATAAATGAGGCATATTACATAGATTTTTCCCAATGATGGAACTGACATAGGTCTAAACACATCATTGTGCACCAACTGTAAAATTAACTTTTCCCTCATTGCACGAGAGGGGAATCTTACTTGATTCCAATTCCCATATACACAATGTTCACAGGAATCAAAATCCAAAGAGTATATAGAGATACCTTCAAACATACCTTTACCATTTAGTAGTCAAAGTCCCTTCTCTTTGATATTCCCCAGTCTTTGATGCCACATCATAGCCTTTTATCTAGAGACTGTACGATTTTTTTCTTCTTTAGCTCCAATCTTAGGAACAATGGAACTATTTCACTCATCACTAATATTTCTCACTTGAAGCTTATACAAAGTTCCACACTGAACTCCTTTCAAGAACACCATTGCTCCTCAAACCATACTACAAGTTTCTTTCTCAAACACTATTTTTACCCTTGAATCATCCATTTTTCTTACAAAAATCATTTTTTTTGGCAAATCCTAGGATGTGCAGAACACCAAGGAGTGTTCTAATCCTTCCATCCATGAGATTCAACTTGAATTTTACTCGTCCTATGATTTTTGTTGTAAAGTCATCACCTAGAAAAACATCACCTCCATCATACCTTTCATATTCACAAAACCACTCCTTGTGAGGAGTCATATGAAAGGATGCACTTGATTCAAACAACCATGCCTCATGATATGCATGTGTTCTTGAAGAAGCCAAGTACACATATCCTCCTCCTTTTGTGGAGGTTTTTTCTTCTGTAGAAGGGGAATCTTCAGATGCCTTCCCTCTCTCAACACTTTTGGACCTACATTGCTTCTTGTAGTGCCCTTCTTTTCCACATCTCTAGCATACATTTACAAATTTTCATGGATATTTAGATCTTCCCTTAGATTTAGATCTCCCACTTGAGGATTTATATGTATTTTTTTCCTAGGAGCATCCTCTTGCAAACAATGCATCTGTGCTCTATCCTTCCATGTTCTTTTTCCTCATTTCCTTCGACAACAAGGATGAGACTACATCATAAAAAATGAAAGTAGTTGTATTACTACCTATGGCCACAACCAGACTATCCCACGAGTATGGAAAATAGAACAATGAACTGACATAGTTATCTTCATGAGAAATGCTAATATCAATAGATAATAACTGACTTACTAGATTATTGAAGGCATTCAGATTCTCTATCACTGAGTCTCCATTTTTCATCCTCAGGTTATACAACTTATTCCAAATGAACAATTTTTTTACCAGGGACTTTGACTGATACAAAGCCCCTAACTTATCCCATAATGACTTGGTTGTAGATTCCCTTGAGAAATCCAGTAACATTGAATCTATGAGACACAACCAGATTGTGCTCTTCACCTTCCAATCCAACTTATCCCAATATTCTTTTGACATTCCTATAGGTGAATTACTTAGATCCGTTAAATTCCTCGATCTCTATTTTTAAAATTCTCTCCACTTATTTTCACCTAAAGAATCAATACCATATGTCTACCACTATAACAAGGTTTACCACATATTTGAGCCAAAACCCCTACCAACAAAGGTGTCCCTTTGCAGGAAAATTTAGAGATATTATTACAATTAAATGACCTCAATAAAATACTTAGCTAAACCTCCGCGTAATGCTTCCAATGTGAAGTATGACCCATCTCTCAACCTACATAACCCAAATGCTACAACAAGACCCTGCATAAGTGCCTCTGTGTAAGTCATACAACTCTTGCATGATCCATGCATCACCCTTGATGACTCCTCTATGTGGATGAAGGATTTGGCCTCTGCTTGACCCTAGAAATTACTTGATTCTATGTTGGATGTCCTCCTCTATCTCCATGCAAAATGATCCTCTCACAAATCCTAGATCGATGCTCCTCTAATTGATCTCTCAATGATCTAATGCACCCCCTTAGCTAAGTCGGTGCTCCTTATACCTAGTTGAGCAAGAGAAAAATCTAATCTAATAAGTATGGAGGGATAAGATCAACTCTCCCTTACTCATTGATATGGATGGTCTATAGTAAAAGATCCATCATTAAATTATTTTCACTTTAACCTTAAAAATGGTGCTTAATAAGTTAACTGAAGAATATAACACATCAACAATCCTTTTCCCTAAGTTAGACTTTAGGAAAAGTTAATAAATCAAATTATCCCCTGTTTCATTGTCCCCCACCATGACATGAAACTACAATATAGTGGAAGACATTCCTTGATATATTCTCAACACTCCCTCTTAGCGAGGAAAGGTTTTTGTCTGCTTAGTGAATTTGGTGAAAATATCTGCCATCTTCTCATTAGTCTATATGTATTCAAGCCTCACGACTCCTATCTATACACAATCCTGGATGAAGTGATACCTAATGTCAATGTGCTTGTTGCGGTCATGAAACAAGGATTCTTAGATATCCTAATGCAACTCTGATTATCATAGTGTATGATTGTAGCCTCTAGCTTCTTCTTGAACAATGCCAAAAGCAAATTTCTCAGCCACAGTTCCTCAGCAGAGATCAATGCCACTGATCTTCTTCCTATTGAACCAAGAAATGATGTTCGATCTAATGCTGAAGAAACATCCCGAAGTACTCTTCTTGTCCTCTACACATCCTTCCTAATCAACATCTGTAAATCTTGCCAATATCACTTCATCACTACGCTCATATAACAATCCATACTCAACTGTACCTTTGAGGTAGCGAAGCAGATGATTCACAACAATCCAATGTACTCTTCAAGGGTCAACCATGAACTGACTCAAGGAGTTCACTGAAAAGATCATATATAGCTGAGTGTTGACTAGATACATGAGTGATCCAATCAATTGACAATAGACAATGGAGTCTACTATCTTCGAATATTATGCATATGTCTTCCTCCAGTTCATGACTAGAGGAGTAGACATGGGCTTCCAGTCCATCATCCTGAACCTACATAATATTTTAACAACATACTTCCCTTTTCCAAGGAATAAGTTTCTATTTGTCTGCCAAAGATATAGACTAATGAAGTATTGCATCAACCCAAGGTATTTCATCTCAAAATTAGTTGTAAGGTTGGACTTGCAGTCTGCTATTAGCTACTCATATCTAGTGAGAAATAGGTCATCTATATATAACACCAGTATGATAGATGTCTCCCTTGCAAGAAAGTATAGGTTCTGGTCTACCTCACTCCACTAGAAACCCATCTCCCTCAAGTAGTTTTCTATCCTTGAGTACCAAGTCTGAGGCTCCTGCTTGAGCCCATACAAGGCTCACCTCAGTCTACAAACATTCATATATTTGTCACCTACCTCAAATACCTTGGTATTCTCAACAAATATCTCTTCCTCAACAAATTCATTAAGGAAGGCGATATTCACGTCCATTTGGTGAGCGCGCCAACCCATTTCCTTTGCTAGTGATATGACTACTCAGATCGAGGAATATATGGACACTAGGAAAACAATTTCCTCATAGGAAACTCCCTCTCGCTCTGAGAAACCCTTGGCCATGAAGCGTGCTTTTTATTTTTCCACACTTCCATTTTCTACATGTTTGACCTTGTACATCCATTTGGATCCAGCCACCTTCTTATCTTCTAGCCTAGGCACCACCTGCCATACATCATTCTTCATAATGGAAGCATACTCATCCATCATGGCCTCTTGCCTCACTCCATGTTGTGCAGCTTGCTCATAGCTAGAAGGCTCTGCATCAATGAGTTCCATCATCAACGCTAAGTACCCAAACCTCTGTGGCATCCTTCTCTATATGAATGTCCTCTTTGGAGGTGCTACTT
>ML776714.1:1071001-1091298 GCA_009831015.1 Picea engelmannii | reverse complement strand
CTTTGACCTTTTGGGGCTTCTAGATGACATATGAGGGTCCTCCAACTTCGTAAGGCCATAACTCTCAAACCGTGAGGAGTTATGTGACATTCCACATACCACCAGAAATGGAATGACATGTACTATCCATCTATAATAGTATTACCTTCAAATATAGAAAAAATCATACCATTATCCATCAAATGAACTTGGGTTCATTACACAAACTTGTGTTCTCCAACTTCACATGGTCATAACTCTCTAACCGTGAGGAGTTATGTGACGTTATACATACCAACGGAAATGGCATGACAATAACTATCCATCTAGGATATTTTACCTGACAAATTCACTATCCTTCATCTCATTATTCCACAATTAAGCATGAGATCTCTTACTCCATAAAACGTCTTCCCGTGAGGGCTTTCACCATAAGGGGACCACTTTGGAGTTCATCCATATTTACTTCTTATCAACCATGAAAAAAAAATAATGAGTCATATTTACATAAAACAATCTTGGGTCCATTACCAAAACCTTTGTGCTACAGGGATTTCTTCAAGGGTTGACATCAATGACAACTAACCTTAATCAACAGTTGGTGCTATCCTTAACGAGTAAATACAATGGAAAAGCATAGGTGAGACATCAGGTAATCCGTTAAACATGGAGAACAGGGGAAGGCAAAGGGATCGAGGAAAGGGCTCAGGGAACCGCAAGAATTCTAGGAATGGAAGATCCAAATCCATATTTGGAAATATAGAGTGATGGAATTGTGGGAAGAAAGGACATCTGAAGAAAGAATGCAAAGATCCAAAGAAACAAAGAGATGGACAACATGAGAAAAATCAGGAAGCAAATGTAATAGGTGATGTTTCACAAGATTATTTGATTCTTTCTGTAGATAATATTTCCGAGTCTTGGGTAGTATATTCAGGGGTTTCATTTCATGCCACACCCCATAGGAAACATTTTCTAGATTATGTTCAAGGTGATTTTAGACAGGTTCATTTGGGTGATGATGCACCATGCAAAATTGTTGGAATGAGAAAGGCAAAAACAAAGCAAAGCAATGGAAACCAATGGTTGTTGAAAGAGGTAATACATGTTCTAGATCTAAGGAAAAATCTAATTTCAAAAAGATAGTTGGAAAGTGAAGGTTGTATATCCATATTTACAGATAAGGTGTGGAAGGTCACCAAAGGATCATTGGTGATAGCAAAATGAGAGAAGGTAGGTACATTGTATTTATGTACTGGTAATACTAACTCTTCTATATATTTATCTTCTACAGGAGTTGATACAACACTGTGGCATCATGGTCTTGGACACATGAGTGATAAGGGAATGAAAATACTTCACAAAAGAAATTTGTTGCCAGATCTTAAAGAAATTGATTTGGATTTTCGTGAGCATTGTGTTTATGGAAAAAAAAAGAGTCATATCTCTTAGAGTCAAAAATGAAAAGAAGAGTGAAAGGTTAGAGCTTGTGCAATCATATGTATGGGTACTAGCTCAGGTATCATCTCTTGGTGGCTCTCATTATTATGTTACTTTTATTGATGATGCAACTATAAAAACTTGGGTTTATTGCATTCGACAAAGATATCATTTTTTGATACTTTTAAGAAATGGAAAGCTTTGGTTGAGAATGAGATAGGAAAAAGGTTGAAGTGTCTCAGATCAGACAATGGAGGTGCATATTGCAGCAAGGATATTGATGATTACTTTTCATACCATGGGATTCATAGAGAGAAGATAGTTCCAGGAACACCACAAGAAAATGACGTGTCAGAAAGAATGAACAGGAGAATCATGGAGCATGCAAGGAGTATGAGATGGCATGATGGTTTTCAATTATATTTCTTGGAAGATGTTGTAGATACTATTATTTACTTAATAAACATAGGACCTTCAAGTTCTTTGGATGGTATAATTTCAAAGGAGGAATGGATAGGTAAAAAGGTAAACTATTCTTTTTTGAAGACTTTCGGTTGTGAATCATTTGTCCATATTGATAAAGAAAATAGAACGAAGATTGAGGCAAAATCCAAGAAGTGTATCTTTATTGGATACGGTGTTAATCATTTTGGTTATCGCTTATGGGATTATGAAAATAAAAAAATCATTAGGATTAGATATGCCATATTCAATGAGAAGGTCATGTACAAAGATCAATTGCAGGGAAAGAAACAAAAAAAAGAAAAACCAGAATACACACTTCTTGATGAGATCATTGAAAAAGAAATTCCAAATGTACCATAAATTCAAAATGTACAACAACAGGATCAACATGTACCTCAAACTCCTGCAAGTGTTGTTAGAATATCTACCAGGTTAAGTAGATCATCTAAATGATACTCTCCTTCATTGTATTATTTATTGTTGTCTGATTCTGGTGAACCAGAATGTTATGAAGAGATAATGTAGGCAGGCACCAAAAAGAAGTGGGAGCAGGGCATGAAAGAGGAAATGGATTCCTTGTTAAATAACCAGACTTGGGACTTGGTTTAGTTACTTGTAGGGAAAAGAGCATTGCAGAATAAATGGGTTTACAAGTTGAAGGAAAAATATGGAGGAAACAAATGGTACAAGGCTAGACTTGTTGTAAAGGGGTTTGCACAAAAGAAATATATAGATTTTGATGAAATGTTTTCTCCTGTTATTAAAATGACTTCAATTAGGACTATCTTAAGTTTTGTGGTAGTAGAATATTTTCATCTTGAACAGTTTTATGTAAAACCAAATTTTCTCCATGGGGATTTGGAGGAAGAGATTGTATGCTACAACCACATGGGTATGAGGCCAAAGGAAAGGATAATTTGGTATGCAGGTTGAAGAAGAGCTTGTATGGTCTAAATAAAGATCCAAGGCAATGGTATTTGAAGTTTGACAGGTTTATGACAGAACAAGGTTATAGTAGATGTCATTCTGATCATTGTGTTTATTTTAAAAAGCTAGAAAATGGAAGCTATATTATCTTGTTATTGTATGTAGATTACATGCTTGTTTCGGGGTCTAATATGCAGGATATAAATGTGGTCAAGAAGACATTATCTAATTTATTTGCAATGAAGGATTTGGGTGCTGCAAAGAAAATCATTGGTATGAGAATATCAAGAGACAAGAAAAATCGCAAATTGACATTGTATTAGGGTGAGTACATAGAGAAGGTGTTGGAGAGGTTTAGAATGTAGAATGAAAAACCAGTTAGTACACCTTTGGCCAACCATTTCAAATTAAATAAAGAGGAGATAAAAGACATGTCCAAGGTCTCTTATTCATCAAAAATTGGCAGCTTGATGTATGCGATGGTTTGCACAAGACTAGATATTGCACATGGAGTGGGAGTTGTGAGCAGGTATATGAACAATCCAAGTAAAGAACACTGGGAGGCAGTAAAGTGGATTCTCAGGTATTTGAGAGGTACTTCTATTCATGCATTATGTTTTGGAGGTTTAGACATTGTTCTATAGGAATATGTTGATTCAAATATGGAAGGTGATAAGGATAGCATGAGGAGCACCACAAGGTATGTCTTTACTATAGGTGGAACAACAATAAGTTGGATTTCAAAACTACAAAAGGTTGTTGCACTTTCAACAACAGAGGAAAAATATGTTGCCACTACAGAGGATAGTAAAGAGATGATTTGGTTACAGAGGTTTATGGAGGAATTGGGAAAGAAGCAAGAGAATAACAGGTTGTATTGTGACAGTGAGAGTTCCATTCATCTTGCAAAGAAATGAACCTTACATTCGAAGACTAAGCATATACAAATCAGGTACCATTTCATATGATCCGTCTTGGAAGATGGACATCTAAGGTTGGAAAAGATACACACTATCCAAAATCCTACAGACATGTTAACAAAGGGAGTAACCAAGGAGAAACTGATTTTCTGCTCAGTTTTAGTTGGTCTTCAAGAATGAATATGAAGATGATAAATTTTCCAGGTCCAATAAGGATCATATTCCAACATATAAAACAAAGGTGGAGTTGTTGAGATCAATCTCCAAGTGGGAGATTGTTGATTATGGAGCTTGATTATCTTCCTGATTCAGAGGTCTTTATTTTCAGTCATGTTTATACCCCATGAAGACTTTACACCTTGAAAGAATGTACACTCCTCCACGTGGGGGAGTGCAGAGGGGGTTTACCTCCTCTGCAGGGTTCTGGGGCAAGCGGGCCTCCGAAGGAAAAATTGCCTTGTAAATGTATATTGTAATTTCATTGTAAATTTGGACCATTCATTACAAGGTCACAGATCTGATGGTAGAAGTTATTTAAGGGGTGTTTTTCCCTAGAAGGCAACCCTCTTTTATGAGGGAAATGTATTTCGGCTATGTATCATTGTGAATATTTTATTCCGAGTGAGGATACTGTGAGAGAAATAAGAGGAAATTACAACGGGTGTGTTGTAGGTTGTATCCCTTCATTTGCTGGATAATAATAAAGGAAGGAATTGGAAATTTCTCTGGTGGACATATCCCACACTGGGTGAACCACATATATCTGTTTCTCTATTGCATTGTGTATCTTCTATGTTTTATTTCCACATTTGTTTTATTTCATTGCTCCACGATCCTGTTTTTCTAACAAGCCCTTAGTTCGATTCCACACATGCCATGAGGAGATGTCAAGCTAGGAAGAAACATGGATGTTCAAGGATTATATTTTTGTTAAATATCGTTAAATATTTGATTTGATTTGAATGTATTTAATGATTTAAATGTCAAACCCTAGATTTTAGGTATGGGACTGATTTTCCATATTTTTTGTAATCTTGTTGATATGACTAAGTGAAACTTTGACCCTAGGAGGTGTCATCTAAGTCAATTTTGAGTATATCAGATCCAAACTTTGAGGATCTAGTTGCTATCTCATAGATCTATAAAGGTCATGGAAAATCATATGTAAAGAAGGGGGGATTCAGTCCGAGGGATTGAGAGAGAGCTGCAGAAGGTGAACAACCTATGTAATATTTTGAATATCCTGTCAAGACTTCTTAGTAAATATTTCAACTGATAATAAAGTTTCTAATCAATTTGTTATTATGTGTTAATCATTTTTCTGTCATCTTCTTGAATATGTATTTTTCTTCTATCAAGTATACGTATGCAAATTATGTGCTGAGAGAGTTATTGTATTGGTTATGATTTAATTTTCTCCACATCCATATTCAAGTTCTTATATTCACAGTCAGAAAGGATTTCTGAATGTTGAGTATTCTTCCCTGTAAGTGTATCAAGGATCAAGATGGTTTTTGTTTAATTTTCTTCATTTCCTCATTCCATTTCTCTATAGCCTTGGAGCTTATCTAAGTTTTGCTAGCTTGACCTGCTTCCTATAGAATGTTGAGACAAGGTTATTGTTTTTAATGGAATCCATGCCCAATGGCCAGCTGTTGATTTGCAGTCATCTCACTGCCTTCATGTTGATCCTACCACTCTCTAAGTTTTCCTAAAACAAATTATATCAAGGTGTGCTAGGATTGACTCTTTAGAAGTCAAGAGTCAACTTCTAGTGCTAACATCTTTTGGTGTCGTTGTCAGGGATGTAAATGAAGTAATGTTCCCTAGGAGAACAACATTGATCAAATTATCTTCTTGATAGTGAACAAGAAGTGAGCATATATCAGACTGCATATCATTCACTGTGGCGAATCTAATCCATGAAGGAAGAACCTGTTGGTGACTTCACTGATACAGGAAAATAATGGCCATGGAAGCTATCTTGGGTCAGAGGTTTGCACCTCTCAATTTTCATCTATTCCTAGTTTTTCTAATCCTGCACCTTCTTTCTCAGAATGCACAAACTTTCTACCTATTTTTAATGGAAATGAGGAATATAATCATGCACAACATCTCATTAAGTTTCATCAGTGCATAAATTAACTAGATTTCTATCATGAATACACTCTCATGAAAATGTTTGTATACTCATTAGAAAGAGATGCATGACAATGGTATCAATCTCTTCTTATCTCTAGAATTTCTTCACTGAAGGATTTTCATGTTGCGTTTCATTCATATTGTAAGATAATTTGCCTAGCCAAGAGACATTTTGAGCATTGTTATGAAGGATATGCATTATACACTCAAAATTTTGTAGATTATTATTCTAGCAGTGTAGATGGAGGGGATGATAATATTGAGGAGGAAGAAGAAGATTCATTGTCAACTATACCTTCTTCAAAAAAAAAATTTACAACAGGAAGATTTTCAACATTCATATATTGAAATTGATAACAGTGATACTCTAGATGCATTTGGCATCAATCCAAATGTTTCTAATAGTAGTGATTGTGATACAGAAGATCTTCCAAATATGTTTAAAGGTTATATTGTTGATGATAATACATATAAATCTTCATCTTTATCATTAGAATTGTATCATACTGCTCCAGTTTATGATGAATATACTGATGATGAGAAATAATTAAATGTTTATGAAACATTTGAAGGATCATTAGCTAACCGAACCTTATCTTGTTCTGATTTTCAACAAACATATGATAAATAATATATTCATGTTACAATTGATGATAATTATGAAATTGTTGTTCAAAATACCAATGAAGATCTCCTTATTCTTGATAAATCTTACAAAGATATCATTCTTGAGGAGAATTATCAACACATCTCTCATGATATATCTTTCAAAACTCATCCTTCATTTGATCACTATGGAGAGAGTGATGTTGAAAATCATGAAGAAATTGCTTTATTTCCCTCTAAAGTATGTGGATGTAACGGGCCATCAGATGATAGTTGTTGATTCGAGTCACAGGAATATAGTAAGGGAGATCAAGTAAATCATGGTCTCATTAAAAGAGAATAAATTGCAAATGAACAGTTCGTGTTTTTACATAAACTATATTGTTTGAAGGGAAACAAATAAGATTTGATGGTTCATGTCCAAGATGTAGTATTACCAACATAAGATATTCATGAATCATCTTATTTTCAATTGATCCATGAGGAGGATCACAATGTTATTCATGTAGATATTTCAACACAATGCCAAATTGCTCTTTTGGATCAGCTAAAAGTATCTTGTTATGAATTTCATGACCCAATGACTTTTTACATGGAATCTGTGTTTCAACACATTCAAAATGTGGCAGATTTTGGCATGACACTTTCTTGTAGCTGTAAGTTCAAGTTATTCATCAATTTTTTGTTGCAAATATCATATTTTTCTTTTATTCTCATTGTTGGCGTCAGAAGTCACTCCTGGATTTCAGCAAGAGTAAGCTTGAAGCCCATTAGTTTATGTCACTATTTGTTGATAAAGGGTGATGAATGGAAGTAAACTCAGAACAATATCGTTCTAACTCAGAAACTAGGCCAGGCATGCACAAGCATATGAGGTCTTGGTTCAACTTCAGACAATAAGTTGTAATAAGGGTGAGTAGGAGGAATACTTTTGTGAGGAAATGCAAAGGCCTACTATAGGCGTCGAGATTTTAACAACCTATAGAAGAAAACTTTGAACACAAGAACCTCTTATATTCAAAAGTAGAAACACTAAAAGAACATAACATCGTTATAATAAATCCTTTATCATAACACAGTCACGACGATTCATGTGAATCAATCAATCATGAAACCTTTTAGTATGAGATCGAAACCAGATGAAAAAGAGAGATGCCTTACATTGAACAAGAAAATTTCATATGCAGATACATGGCTAGGAAAACCAGTGCTTCATTAAAACATTACAGTCAGGAGCTCTGCTCTACCATCCATCCTTCCAAAAATACAAAAAATGAGTATATATACTCAAAGAAATTCTCCACCTTGGTAGTAGGAGGGCAACCGAGACATTAAAGTACAAATTAGCATGTGCAAGATCCTCTTGTCAGACGAGGACATCAAATCAGCATGGCTTCTTTAGGAAAACTTGCACATAGGACGATATTGGGCAGACTGCCTGCCAAAACCTCCATGCCTTACATTTAAGGAGTGAGGCAAGGTTTCAACCACCTCCTCCTACCTTTATTTACCTCTAGAAGGGATCATGATCGAGGCCGAGTTGAATGGGCACCTGGAGAATGCGGTGACGCCTCCTGTAGCTAAACCCGATGCTTTGGCTCTTTGCGCAGCTCTTTCTATCTCCCCAAGTGACCACGGGCCATGACCCTACGCCTATCCTCAAAGGCGATTTTCACATTTCATGTTTCAGCGATTCCATATGTACTGGAGGAGAGACCCCCTGTCTTTCAAAGTCCCGATAGCCGAAATGCCAAAACGGCTAATCATTTCGCATTTCGGCGATTCCAGATGCAGTGGAGGAGCGACCCCCTGTCTTTCAAAGTCCCGGTAACCGAAATAGTGACCCGTCTTGATCGTGCGCCATGATTTCCTTGGTTAGATGGCTGAGATGATTTTGGCATTTCGGGACCCGCCTTGCCACACGATAAATGTTGGCGCCCTTTCCCCAGGCCTATTTCCTTTGTGATCGGGCGCCAAGACCGTGGGCCCAACTCCTGGGGGCTTTTACATTTCATGTTTCGGCGATTCCAGATGCAGTGGAGGAGAGACCCTGTCTTTCAAAGTCCCAGTAGCCGAAATTCCAAAATGGCTAATCATTTCACATTTCGACGATTCCAGATGCAGTGTAGGAGCGACCCCTTGTCTTTCAATGTCCCGGTAGACGAAATGGCGAAACGGCTAATCATTTCGTGTTTCGGCGATTCCAGATGCAGTGGAGGAGCGACCCCCTGTCTTTCAAAGTCCCAGTAACCGAAATAGAGACCATACTTGATCATGTGCCACGCGTTCCTTGGTTGGATGGTTGAGATGATTTCAGCATTTCGGGACCTGCCTTGCCACACGATAAATGCTGGCACCCTTTTCCCAGGCCTGTTTCCTTTGTGACCAGGCACCAAGACCATGGGCCCAACTCTCAGTTCTTTTACATTTCACATTTCGTTGATTCCAGATGCAGTGGAGGAGAGACCCCCTGTCTTTCAAAGTCTCGGTAGCTGAAATGCCGAAACGGTTAATCATTTCATGTTTCGATGATTCCAGATGCTGTGGAGGAGCAACCCACTGTCTTTCAAAGTCCCGGTAGCCGAAATGCCGAAACGGCTAATCAACAATCAATGGCCGGATTTGATTTAATATGGACGGTCATGATGAAACTTAATGTATTTTGGGGAGTCTCCCACTGGGATTTCTCATTCCTTTGCTCTTGACCCTTGTATTTCAAAGTCCCAGTAGCCGAAATTGTGATCGGACTTAATTAAGCGCCATGTGTCCCGACTAGATCGGACGACCACGATCATTTCGTGACTTTGGCCCTAAGGGATGAGCCCATGCACTAAACCTCGTGAAGCTCCATGGCTCCAGTTTACCCGATGACCGTTGATCTTCTCCATCTATGGATCCTAGCCACTAAAAAAGAAAAAATGCCTGCCTGCTTGATTTTTAACCCGAAAATAGAGATTTTATGCATGCTATGCTTGGGCGCTCATGACTGCGACCTTGGATAACTTAATTTGATGGGTCTTAGGCCCCATTTCATCTATTCCTCACCAAATACCCAAATCCAGAGAGAAGCTTCCCCCTTACAAGAATATGTGATAACATTACGCTCCATGGGGGATAGAGTCCTCCCTGTTAGGCTCTAAGAACTCTTTGCAGTTTCAGTGCCTTTCTGTTGGGCTATGGAGTCATTTATTAAGCTGGAAATACACAGAAAAACAATATTTACAAAAACAGAGGAGACGTCTAAGGCTCAAACAAAACATTTCTTCATGAAATGCCCATTTACTGGGCCGTTAAAAACTTCTTCACCCTCCAAATCCTACAACCTGTATGTGTTATTTAAGAATACTTCATAGATTTTGTAGGGACAGATCCACAGGGAATCAAACTTGTTTTGTTTGCCCCTATCCTACCTGGGTGCATCCCACTTAAGCACCAAATATCCCATATCAAATTCCTCCTTCCTGACCTTCCTATCAAAGGCCTTCTTGATCTTCTGCTGATGACTATGAGCTATGTCCATTACCTGCTCCTTGATCTGTTGCACTTCCAGTACTTGATGAATTCTTCTGACCATATGGTCTGACTCTCCTTCATGATCTTGAAATAATTTCACTACAGGTAAAGCGAGTTGAGTGGGAAACATAGCCTCCGTCCCATAAACAAGTTGAAAAGGTGAGGTGCCCAGGGAATTCTTTGTTGTCACTCGATCGGCCCATAGAGTGAATTTGAGCTTTGAATCCCAGGCCCTCTTATTGTATTCCAATAATATTTTAATGAGTTTGATTAGACTTTTATTGGAAGATTCTGCCAGTCCATTTACTTGAGGATAATAGGGAGTGGAGTGAATTAGTGAAATCTCGAACTGCTCACAGAACTTAACCAGAGGCTCAGACTTGAAAGAAGCAAAATTATCAGTGACAATTCTACTGGGACAGCCAAATCTGGCTATGATATCCTCTAGGAAGCTGATAATTACCATGTGTGAATCACTCTTGGTGGGGGTACCTTCTATCCACTTGGTGAAATAGTCTGTTGCAGTCAGGATCCATCTGTGTTGGCCACTTGAAGGAGGATGAATTTCTCCAATGAAGTCCAACCCCCACTGTTGAAAGGGTGTTGAAGCTACTAGAGGCTTTAGTGGCAGAGATTTGAGCTGTTGTTTTCCTCAGAACCTTTGGCATTTGATGCAAGATCTGATTTCTCTGCAGAAATCAGTGAATAAGGTGGGCTAGTAGTACCCAGCCTTGAGAATTTTATGAGCTGTGGACTTCCAGAAATGATGCCCTCTGTTAGTATCCAGATATAAAATTTTCAATTTCCTCCTTATTGCAGGAATGGGGTTATTCCCGTAGCACCAAGTGATCCTGAGCATTGGTATCGTATATAGCAGAAGTGGTACTGAGCTCTTAATTCACCTCATTAAAGAGGAGGTACAGGGTTGATTTTATTATAAATTCCACCAAAAAATATGTTATCACCATATTTGCAGGTGTCAAGGAGAGAATCTCAGGCTTTCAGTTTCATTTGTGTTAGCTGCAGGGCTTATTATATTTACAGGTGTTGAATATGATTACACCTAGCACTATCTGTGATGACAAATTGATGATGTGTTACTAGAAAAAGCCTTAGATATACTGCGCCCACATGGCAGTTCTGTTTCATGATCCATAAAGTCTATTTTCAAAGTTATATCACTGACAGAAGTGCTCGAAGGCATTCTAGCAAGAAGACGAGGCCCAAGGGATGTTTGAAATAATGGTGAAAGTAATTCAGGGATGGAAAACAGTCCCAAGCCTGGTAGGTTTCACATTTGGTTCACCGCCATTTATTATAGGCAGGCACTTTCAAAGCATACATCCAAGTGTCAGACCATTTAAATGGCATCGATGGTTTTTTTCTTATCATAAGGAGACACGATGGACTTCCTCTGCTTCCACATTTCAAGTCATCCCGCGTTGTTTTCTCAAATCTTGTCGGTTTGACAAGTTTCTCCATATGAAGTCTACAAGGGCTCATGCATGATGAAATTGTTACTAAAGTACGAATGACCTCAAGTTCTTATGCCTTCATTGTATTCACAACAGTGGAACTTACCCAGTTGGCACTTTAGCTGTATGTACAGGATCGAGATATCTACGAAAAAATTCAGCTGAGGCCTCACATTGATTCGAAGATGGAAGAACGTTTTTGGGATTGTTTTCAAGAGCATGATCATGAGATTCGAGGGGTTCCTAGGTCTATTGAATTTAGTAACAAGAACCATCAAAGACTTGAGGACCACTTGAGCTCTGTTGGCACCTACAACAAAATCCATCCATGGTAAAAGCATTTGTAATATAAGTCATTCAGCAAGATATGGTTTGAAATGCTTTGCCGATTTCCATCAATTGAATAACATGTGATAGATTCAATCGGTCTATATTGTAAGTGCACCAAGCATGGTCAAACAACTTGATAGCTGACAATTGTGACAACACCTGTGTGGAAGAATGCAGTGGCTTGTGCTGACTTCAGGTGGCTTGGACACTTGTTTGCACAACAATTTGGTACATATGTTTACTGTTCACTGTTCATTGAGAAGTCATTACCCACTTGGTTATAACTATCCAAAGAAAGAATGCTTCAGGCTCTCTTCACCATAATAGCACGCAGAGGATCAATCTAATCAGTTTCGAATCTTCTAACATTGAATGATTAGAGATTGAAGGAATCTTTTAGGGAGAATGATCAATTCCAACATGCCCAGATTCTCAGGCAGAAGATCAGAAATTGAAGTGCTTCATTGATGGTAGAGGAAGCAGAGGATTTTAAGGCATTATATCAGTAGTCAAAAGCGATATTCCCAGATTTTTTGGCATCATTTGACCTTTTCAATAAAACAGGTGGCAGAGTACCTAGAAGAATACAACATTTGATATCAACAGAGGGCATAGAAAGGCATTGAATTAGCATTTAAAATGATCAGTTGGAAAAAAAAAAGATGTCAGCGAGAAAAGTTTTGAGATATGCTCAGCAAAGAAAATCATTACTCAAGGGATTTGTTCTAGAAAAATGCCACAGTCAATCTTTTTTTTTTCCAGATTCTTTGTGATTACATAAGACTTCATTTATTTTTAGTTAGATTTTCACTCCTAAAATATTGGAAATAGTTAGTTCATTTGTGATATTTATATATGGTATCAATTGTAAAACTGGTAAAGGGGGAAGGACCAGGGATGCTGGACTGGGATTCTATTTTCTGATTGTAAAACAATGACTACTTTATTTCACACTCAATGCTACAGCCCTTTGATGAGAAAATTTTCTCCTCTTATCTTTTTCTTTCCTTTCTTACTTGTAAAACATGTTTTCTCTACAATGCATTGACATTATCTTGATATGTTGATAAGGCAGTGAAGATTTCACTGTTTTCTTTCACATTTCTAGACTTGTTTTTAAGTACTTCATTTTCTATTTCTGAATGACATTTGGGATCAGAAATCTTCCTGTGTAAGTGAACAGATTGGACATTTGCATACTTCCTTCATCTTATGGTTTTATCTGCTTTATTAAATTGACTACCATTGACTAAGTGAGTGAGATCAGCCCTTGTTTACAATCATAGATTGATATTCTTTTTCTTCATTTACTGCCGACACCTCCAACACTTTGCAAAATACCATACACATTTATCCATAAGAACCAATGCAATAAATCAATGATGCCCTAGGTTTCCCTTAGCAGTCGAGTGCAACTTTAGGGACTAACATTTTTGGTTCCGTTGCCGGGGACGAAGCAACAAAGATATCTTCCCTGGGAGAACGACAATGATCAGATCCACTTCTTGATGGTGAACAAGAAGGGGACATATATCTGACTGCAGATATTTCACCATGGTGACTCCACTGTCTAAATATCAATAAGCGACTCCACCGGATCCAAGCATGGAAGCCATTCTAGCTCAAAGGTTTTCTTTTTGTGATTTTTCAGATATCATTGGTTTTCCAAACCCAATTCTTAGTAGAGATGAATGGGAAGGTATCCTTCCTACGTTTAAAGGAAAAGATTGGGAGGTTTCAGCTGAGCATCTACTATATTTTCATGAGTTTATTCATGAACTTCAGATTGTGCATGAGGATGTCAAGATCAATATTTTTCAGATACTCGTTGAAGGGAGAAGCCCTCGACTGGTTTAGATCGCTTCCAGCTTCAAGTATTAATTCATTGGCAAGTTTTCATGACACTTTCAATATATTTTATACAGAAAAATTTTCAGCTGAAAGTCTTTTTGAAAATTGTTGTAATGTATTTGAGAAGCATATTCAACAGAAACTAGAATTTTCATCTGTTTGCAAGGATGGAAATCATTTTATTAAAGAAGACTTTCAAGATATCATAGATGATAAGAAAGATGATTGCATAGCTATAAATGCACTTGATCTTTCTCTTGATGCTCCTACAGTTTTAGATTTGAATGGAAAATGTCATGCTTATGATGAGTATAAAGAACAAGTGTTTCTTCAACATATTGTGGTTGATGAACCTAATAAACATAACGAAATTGTGGAAGGTTATTAGCAGCCTGCTATATTTATGGTGATAGAAGCCAATCAACAGATTTATGAAAACATTCTGCCCATTAATCATAAACAATCCGAACCAGATTATGGCAACCATACATCAGAAGTTGAAGTACACATCGAGAAGCAAGCAAAGGTAACCATGTTTGGTTATCAATCTACTTATTTCTTCTATGATCCGATAACTATTTATATGGAGACATTCTTCTCAGAAGTTTTCAGCCTTGCAAAGTTTCAAAGCAAAGAAGATGGCGGTTGTAAGTATGTGTTAGAAGTTAATTTTTTTTTATACACAATGAGGTTTTCTTTGATCTTATTTTGCATACAAAGAGTTGTTACAGTCAGCTAGATGTTATCATGGCTTCATTGGAAGCATGATTTCACATGATTAGCTAGTTTTCACTGGTTAAAAGTAGAAATAGATAAGAGAAATAAGCTCGCTATCGAGCATGAAGATTCTTTCTTAGTGTAATTAGATTTGCAGCGAATTTGTTTTCAACATTGTGTTAGAATTTGAATAAGTTGCAGAAGTTTAGGCCAGATTTGAATGAAATTGGATGACTCCATAACCCAATGGACTAGGCACAACACAGAAGTTGCAGATGTCTGCAGAATGGAAGATTTGCAGGGACAAGATTGCACAGAAGGAAAGGCACAGTGGTCTGCTTGTTCTTGATGCCACACAGGGAGAGCATCATCCCCCAGAAGGAGCCAATGTTAGTATCCAGATATAAAATTTTCAATTTCCTCCTTATTGCGGGAATGGGGTTATTCCCATAGCACCAAGTGATCCTGAGCACCGATATTGTATAGAGAAGAAGTGGTACTGAACTCTTAATTCACCTCATTAAAGAGGAGGTACAGGATTGATTTTATTATAAATTCCACCAAAAAATATGTTATCACCAGATTTGCAGGTGTCAAGGAGAGAATCTCAGGCTTTCAGTTTCATTTGTGTTAGCTGCAGGGATTATTAGATTTACAGGTGTTGAATATGATTACACCCATCACTATCTGCGATTACAAATTGATGATGTGTTACTAGAAAAAGCCTTAGATATACTGCGCCCACATGGAAGTTCTGTTTCATGATCCATAAAGTCTATTTTCAAAGTTATATCGTTGATAGAAGTGCTCGAAGGCATTCTAGCAAGAAGACGAGGCCCGAGGGATGTTTGAAATAATGGTGGTACAATTAAACCCTCACGAAAGTAATTCAGGGATGGAAAATAGTCCCAAGACCAGTAGGTTTCACATTTGGTTCACCGCCATTTATTACAGGCAGGCATTGTCAAAGCATACATCCAAGTGTCAGACCATTTAAATGGCATTGATGGTTTTGTTCTTATTAGAAGGAGAGATGATGGACTTCCTCTGCTTCCGCATTTCAATTCATCCTGCGTTGTTTTCTCAAATCTTGTCAGTTTGACAAATTTCTCCATATGAAGTCTACAAGGGCTCATGCATGGTGAAATTGTTACTGAAGTATGAATGCCCTCAAGTTTTTATGACTTCATTGTATTCAAAACAGTGGAACTTACCCGATTGGCACTTCAGCTGTATGTACATGATCAACATATCTACGACAAAATTCAGCTAAGGCCTCACATTGATTCGAATATGGAAGAGCGTTTTTGGGATTGTTTTCAAGAGAATGATCATGAGATTCGAGGGGTTCCCAGGTCTATTGAATTTAGTAACAAGAACCATCAAAGACTCGAGGACCAATCGAGCTCTATTGGCACCTACAACAAAAGCCAGCCATGGGAAAAGCATTTGTAATATAAGTCATTCAACAAGATATGGTTTGAAATGATTTGTCGATTGCCATCAATTAAATAGCATGTGATAGATTCAATCGTTCTATATTTTAAGTGCACCAAGCATGGTCAAACAACTCGATAGGTGACAATTGTGACAACACTTGCATGGAGAAATGCAGTGGCTTGCGCTGACTTCAGATGGCTTGGACACTTGTTTGTACAACAGTTTGGTACATATGTTTACTGTTCACTGTGCGTTGAGAATTCATTACCCACTTGGTTATAACTATGAAAAAAAAGAAGGCTTCAGGCTCTCTTCACCATAATAGCACGCATAGGATCAATCTAATCAGTTTTGAATCTTCTAACATTGAATGATTCAATATTGAAGGCATCTTTTAGGGAGAATGATCAATTCCAACATGCCCAGATTCTCAGGCAGAAGATTAGAAATTGAAGTGCTTCATTGATGGCAGAGGCAACAGAGGATTTTAAGGCATTATATCAGTAGTCAAAAGCGATATTCCCAGATTTTTTGTCATCATTCGACCTTTTCAATAAAACAGGTGGCAGAGTACCTAGAAGAATACAACATTTGATATCAATAGAGGGCATAGCAAGGCATCGAATTAGCATTTAAAATGATCAGTTGGAAAACAAAACAGATGTCAGCGAGAAAAGTTTTGAGATATGCTCAGCAAAGAAAATCATTAATCAAAGGATTTTTTCTAGAAAAATGCCACAGTCAATATTTTTTTTTTTCCAGATTCTTTGTGATTACATAAGACTTCATTTATTTTTAGTTAGATTTTCACTCCTAAAAACTTGGAAATAGTTAGTTCATTTGTGATATTTATATATGGTATCAATTGTAAAAGTGGTAAAGGGGGAAGGACCAGGGATGCTGGACTGGGATTCTATTTTCTGATTGTAAAACAACGACTATTTTATTTCACACTCAATGCTACAGCCCTTTGATGAGCAAATTTTCCCCTCTTATATTTTTCTTTCTTTTCTTACTTGTAAAACATGTTTTCTTTGCAATGCATTGACATTATCTTGATATGTTGATAAGGCAGTGAAGATTTCATTGTTTTCTTTCACATTTCTAGACTTGTTTTTAAGTACTTCATTTTTTGTTTCTGAATGACATTTGGGATCAGAAATCTTCCTATGTAAGTGAACAGATTGGACATTTGCATACTTCCTTCATCTTATGGTTTTATCTTCTTTATTAAATTGACTACCATTGACTAAGTGAGTGAGATCAGCCCTTGTTTACAATCATAGATTGATATTCTTTTTCTTCATTTACTACCGACACCTCCAACACTTTGCAAAAAACCATACACATTTATCCATAAGAACCAATGCAATAAATCAATGATGACCTAGCTTTCCCTTAGCAGTCGAGTGCAATTTTAGGGACTAACACCCTCCACAAAGGCTGCTATGGAAATAAAACATAACTTTTTGGGCTTCCTGTGGGTTCAGACACCTCAGAAACACCCCTAGAGGGTCTCTCCAGTACAAGACTTGGTCAATAAGGCAATATCTGACCGCCTTGAGCTTTAAAGCTCTTGCCTTTATTTTTCCCATTCCATTAGGAGGCTTCAACTCTTGCAGAAAGTACAAAATGTCTCTGTACCAGGTGCATTCTTCTAGTGATAAGACACCCTGAGAGATTTTGCTGGACAACTCAGCCTGTTGATTTCCTGAGCAAGAATTGATGAAGCTAACCCCCAAGGCCTTGCAATTGGATTCAACCAATAGCTTGGCTAAACCCTGCCCTTTAACCAACTTGGTGGGCTTTATCTCCAAGTCAAACTCAAGGATCTTGGAAATCCATTTACCTCTTCTCCCATATATGTCAGGTTGTATAAGGATTTCTTTCATAGAGGCTGAAGGAATGTGTGCAGTCACTCTTGAGTGCAAGACATAGACTCTGAAATCTTTGAGAGATTTCACCAAGGCATAGGCCTGCTTCTCCATGATCTCATACCTAATTTTTGCATCTCTTAATTCCTTACTGAAGAAGGAAATGGGTTCCTCTCACCCTTCCTCATTTTTCTGCAATAAGACCGCTGCTACTGTATCAAAGGAAGAAAAAGAAAAAACTAGGAAATCCTTGGAATAATCAAGACTGACCAGCACAGGTGCCTCAGTTAATGCCTTTTTATTTGGACAAAAGATTCCCTAGGTTCAACAGTCAATTTTACTTCATTTCCATTTCTGAGCATGGTTGTGATGTGTTTCACCAACTCAACAAAATTTGAGATGAACCTCCTCAGAAAGTTAATCTTCCCTAAAAAAGCTTGAACTTCTTTTCTAGACCTGGGAAGTGGCAGGGTCTTAATTGCCTCTACCCTGCTGGGATCAATTCTCACTCCCTTTGTTGATACTATATGTCCTAACAAATTCCCCTCCTTCATAGAAAACAAAGATTTCTTGGGATTTAAGGAAAGGCCAAACCTCCAACATTTCAAGAAAACTTTCCTCAAGTGACAGCAGTGCTCTTTATCAGACCTGGAGAAGACTATGATGTCATTCAGATAGATCACCACAAAATGATTTTTCTCCCTGATGAAGGCTATGTCCATGGCTCGCTGAAATGTTTCTTCTGCATTCATTAATCCAAAAGGAATTTTGGCATACATGAATGTGCCCCAAGGAGTGGTGAAGGATGTTTTTTATTTGTCCTCAGGCATGACTGATATCTAATTTTAGCCAGAAAAACCATCAATCATGGATATCCTAGATGCACCAGTTACCCTCTGCAGTATGTGTTCCATGCTGGGAAAGGGATAGTTGTCTTTCTTTGAGATCCTATCTAGGTTCCTGAAATCAACACAGAGCCTGATTTCTCCACTTTTCTTCCTCACCGGGACCAAATTGGCTACCCACTCAGAATATCTCAAGGGGGCAATGATTTGGGCATATAAAAACTTCTTCACTTCCCTCTCCATGATAGGAAACAAAATGGGATTTATCTGTCTTAGCTTCTGCCTTAATGGCTTAGCCTCTCCCTTCAGTGGGATCTTGTGTTCAATGACAGATGTGTCATACGTCTTGAGGTCTTGATAGGTCCATGCAAACACATCAACAAATTCTCTTAATAACTCAGTATATTCGACCCTCTGTTCTTTGGTCAAACTGCTTGACAACTTGAAAAACTTAGTCTCCTCCTGTGTGATGATGTTGCACTCCGCTGTATCAACATCTCCATTTGAAAATATACCCTTTACTGCCACATCATTTCCATCGAACATTCTTTCTAAAGGGACTAGTCCCTTCAGAATGTGATTGCTAGGAAAATGAATAATATGGTGATTAGCAATTTTATTTAAAAATATCTCAGCGTGAGGGTGACTTTCGAGATCAAGATCCTGATCAATGTGCAATGCAGAAAATTCATCGACAGACTGAAGAATTTTTTTGATTTCAAGATCGTCTTTGAATACCTTCCAATGCTTGATATTGTCCGGAACATATGACCTATATCTTATCTCAACATCATATTTGATATTAGGAGACAGAGGGATCCTGAACAGACTAGCTGAGACAACTAAGGAATCGGCCAAAGTATTTTCCTATCTTGGAATAAAAGAAATGTTGAAAGCTGAGAAGAAATTATCAATCAGGTCCCACGCCTCATTTTTGTAACTCCTGAGTTGAGGATGCTTAGCCCAATAAGCATTTTTGACTTTCTAGATTATCAACTCATCATCTTCGAACACTTCTACCTCCTCAATTCCCGTTTCTTTTGCACCCCTTAAACCCAGAACAAGAGATTCATATTCTGCCACATTATTGGTAGCTTCAAATTCTAGCTTGTATGATAGGGATATGGTTTCCTGACAAGGCGACACAAAAACCACTCCAACGCCAACGCATTCAATAGAAGAAGCTCTGTCAAAGAACATCTTTGAAATAGAGGTGGTTGGAGGAGGTATCTCGTGATTAAATATGGGTTGCTTTCTGATTTGAAAAGGGGCTTCAGGAGTATCAGTGAGCTGCAATAAACTAGACCCCAAATCAGTGTCAAGTGCAAAGATAGGATGATTGGTGGGGTCTGCTTCATCACTAACAATGTAGTCCAGCTGAGATTCTATGTACAACCTCCTGTGTTCCCCTCCAAAGAATGGAATGGTGGCATATGTGAGATCCATCTATAATGTTCCTCCAAGTATTTTAATCCAAGATCTTGACAAAAACATGCCGAACTTGGGGGGAACATCAGCTACTACAATGTCCATGACCACACTCTTCATTGGCAGCTGAAATAAAGAGACCACCAAGTCTTTGATGAATCCAAGGCATTGGACCCTCCTTGAATCAAAAGAGTACAAATTGTGATAAGCCTTTGTCACTTCCAATCCCAATTCTTCCATGACTATTTTGGGCATAAGGTTGTGGGAAGCTCTTGAATCCATGAGGCAATTATGCAACACCTTATCATGTATGTTCAGGGATGTGTAGAAGGGAGGGGATGAATC